>CM076401.1:6557255-6813718 GCA_038363315.1 Mugilogobius chulae
AAAAAGGACAACTACACAAATACATCTAATTCCATTAGCCGAATATGCTCCGTTTTCCTTTTCTTGCATAACAAGCAATCTAAAGCTACTCATATGCGCGTCTACTTGGCAAATCGTTCAATTTCAGGAGGTTTCGAGAAAATATGCATAAAATTATGAATAAAGCACAACGTCATTAACCCAGTTTAAACAAGTTTATTCCTTACAGCTGAGATAACCCAATTTGAAGGCTGATTTAACATGTTTTATTGGAACTTGACAGAATATCAATGCAAACAAATTCAGTTATCCAGTAAATGTAAACAAATATATCAAGATATTCATTGTTTTGTTCAATAATTGGCGCCAGCTCCTATAATACTGTTAGGTAAGAAAAGTAAGTAACAATGCCTGGACCTCAATACCTAGTGCTCTCAGAACCTTTACAGGTTCTATTATCTACGACATCTCCTTCCTTCTTCCCAGAAACAATGTGTTTTAATTTCAACCGTATATGATGCAGAAGAGATTAGGAAACAATTCTATGTAGTCACCCCAGAGGAACAGTGTGAGACTAGTTTGTGGGTGAAAAAAGCATTGGCGTTGTTAAAATTAGTCTGATGACTCTGCACACAGGCCCACTCACAAAAATCACACAGAGTGTCGCCTGGGCGAGACATTCACACAATCAGGAAAGGGTACAGAATGAGTGCCAGATGGGTTAGAGAGCAGAGAAGAGGGCCAAGAGGAGTAGACTGAGTGGAGACAAAGAGTGGACCAGAGAAGAGAGGAGACAGGAGCCAAGAGGAAAAGAAGAACAAACACGAAGACTAAGATACAAAAACCAAATTGAAAAACAAAAACGAACAGCGATGAAGCCCCCCTCGATTCCGCCAGACCCCCTATTCTAACAATCCACGCACTGGCCTCTCTTCTTCACCCCCACCACAACCTGTCCTCAACATGTCCCTGCGTCACGGTCCGGTGACTTCATCGCCAGTTTCAACTCTTCCCGGCATCAAACTACAACCCGTGATATCAACAAACACATGGTCTGGCGCCGCTAAAGAAGAAGACCTTAGATAATAACAGTTATTTTAAAGGCTGGATAAAAGCATACACCTCATGTATTATCCCAAGCGCCGCCGGACTTTCCTAACCTACTTTATGCATGTGTCGGTATTGCTAACAACAGTTAAGCCAACAACTGCTTAACAACAGATTCACTAAACAATTTAGTGGACTGGACATTATTAGACTTAGAAGGGAAAGGACAGACTAATTTCTACCTGGATATAGCACGTTTTCACGCACTTTTTTACGTAAATATTGTTATGTTGGAATAGATACATTCATGAGATCTATGCTACAGAAATGTTATATTCAATTATTTTCTTGTAAAAAAATAAATCTAGTGCCTTTAAAATGATTCTTGTAAGAGCGCTTCCTATATTAATACTTAATGACAATACAAGGTGGAATAGTGTGTTTTCATGTTTACAGAAGAATCCAGTCTGTATAATGTGCAGGATTTATGCTAAACATATGTAAATTCAAGAAAATGCAACTCTAGGTACATTTTTGATGAAGAAACAAGATTATAACATGCATAAACATAAAATGCATAATGTATGGGTAGGTTTTAACAGGTCTGTGTGTGCTGTATTTTACATACAAGTAAAAGATAGCCTTTATTTTGCTCAATACAGTTGAAGTCGTTACTTTCCATTCAGTCTTTAGTGCTCATTTACAACAGTATTTGAGTAAAAAAAAATAATAAATAAAGGCTATTTCTTTTCTACAAACTTTAGCTGACTATTACAATGTGTCACAAAAAGAATTTCCTCTTGGGGATAAATATGAGTCATTCTGATTTTGAGGTCGTGAACTATTCAAAGTACTACACTTACACTGTCATTGCTTCACTTACAAGATTGCAGGTTCATGTGGCTGCTCGTAGAGAACACTCGAGCAAACACACAAAAACTTACGCAACTGCTGCAAAACTATGTTCACATATTTTGAGGTTTACTTCAGTTGTTAGATAGATAGATAGATAGATAGATAGATAGATAGATAGATAGATAGATAGATAGATAGATAGATAGATAGATAGATAGATAGATAGATAGATAGATAGATAGATAGATAGATAGATAGATAGATAGATTGTTGTTTCAGTCGGTGATGCAAAAGCTTCGGCTGCAGCAGATGTAAAAGTTCTGCAGCATTTCAGAAGTCCAAAGTTAGCTTTAGTAGCTTCATGTACCATCTCCATGGTTACAGGACAAACAAACAACTCCATTCACAAAATTATAACTTGTGTCTGTTGAACAGCACAGTGTGAATGAAATCCCAAGAATCAAACTATTTAACTATAATTTACCTTCAGAATTGCCCTTTTTTTTAAACAAACTGGAAGCACAAACTTGTTTTTTTGTTTTTGTTTAGTTTATTGCTCAAAAGCCAGCCTCTTCAAAACAACTTGAAACTAATTGTGCGGCTAGCTTGAGCGGGCTGAACAAAGTTTGGACGTCGGCTGAAGTTTTAGTCTTGATTAGTGTGGCATATCAGGCATGTTTGATTTGATTGTTTCCCTTGTATGATTTCCTCTGATGCTAGTAGATGGGACTGACACCATTTATGACATGGGAAGCAAAATGTCACACTTGTGCGTTTCTATATGGAGTTTGCATGTTTTCCCCATGTCTGTGTAGGTGTCCTCCAGGTACTCCAGTTTCCCCTACCACTAAAACATGTCCATTAATGCCTCCCCTCTTGCCTTCCCATAACCTCAAATGGAAATTAGCTATAAAAGGTAGAATTTGAAACAATAAACAGAACCTTTAAACTTTAACGTAATGTTCAGTCCTTGTGTGTTGCCTCACCTTGTTCCCCAGCAGCATGACGACCACATCTTGCTGGGCGTACTCGTGGATTTCCGTCAGCCACGCCTAGAACCCGAGATTAGAAAGAGAGAAAAAGAGCAGAGAAAGCACATTCATTTAGCAGCCGTTCACCCTGATGGCAGTTTATTTCAGTCAGCCCCGGTGCTCTCTGCTCCTGTCCTCTTCACCTTTCTTCTTCTTCTCTGCTGCTGCTGTTCTATCTTCTTGGGCCAATTAAAGGCTAGTGCTCTCCTAGCGCTCTGTTACCTCAGCTGGATCAAAGGAGAAAACGGTCTCTAAGGGGCAGAGGATGCACAAGCACATACACACACACAAGTCAGTGGAGGAGATCTGGTCGGCCTCAGTTCTTAACAAGCGGTGGCATTCTGGTGACAACAGAAATGGTAAAGGACAAGCTAAATAATTGTGATTGAGCTGCAAAAAATACAAGGCCAACTGTGGCTCTATGTAATTTATTTTCAAAGTTTAATTCAAATATCAATATATCAATGAAATATATTGAATGAATTCACAAAAAGAACACTATTTATACAGCAACTAAGGATTCCATTTGATTGATCAAATAAGGAAACATTGGAAGAAACAAACCAATTGTGTAATACTATTGAGAATTTTCTGACAAAGCTGCAGAAGAGTGAAGTAGAACGAGAAATCTGATAGAAATTACTTCATTAACAAATTTAAGACCTGTGCAAAGATTTGTAAGACCTACAACATCAAATTTAAGACTATTTAAGGCCTAACATTTAAACTTTTCTATTTAAGATTTTTTTAGACCCAGCAGCAACACTGTATTAGCTAAAATCTGCTGAAAATTTGACTCTATTTGACTCTATGGAAAAGTGAGCTTTTTCAAACAGCTGAAGTCTTCAAATACAACCAGGAACAGCTGCCACCACCAGTAGCACCTAGAAAATGTCAAAATATGGCTTAAAACTTATCCATAAGCATGCTTTTTGTAACTTGGAGTTTTTGTGATTTACTGTAGATGTTATTGATCATAAAATAAATTATAGAAATCTTTACTATCTGCAGGTTTCCGCTACATGTAATTGATTGTGTTTGATGAAGTTTATTAGTACTTGCATTTTAGCTGCTTTGACAAATAAGGCCCATGTCTCATACGTATCTGTGTGTTCTGGCTTTTTGGTCCTTTCAGTTCTTAAGTCTGCACGATAAAAGTTAACTACTGCAATTTAAAACTCGCTCTAATGCTTTTGCAGTATGTCTCCCGGCCACTTTTCTCATTTTGCAGCCAAACAAGAGTGTCGAAACTACTAAATACTATTGTAGCAAACTGTCGCTATAACAGCTACTTGTGTGAAAGAAAAAAACAATTGCCGTTGACTAAATAGCCTCGCAACGAAAGCGACAATTTACGACTAAGATTTGTGAAAGCTTTTTGGTTTGGCATATTCCTCAGCATCTTCCCTTGTTGGTTTTATTCATCCATTAAAGTGTTATCCGTCCTTGTTATGTTTATGTTACAAGGCTGAATAACAGTGCATAACAGTGACGGCTATAATTATGATGTCGTGATGATAAAAAGTAATAAATAATGCAAATACGAGCATTTACATAACAGCGAAGCCTTTGTCCTACTTTCATGTTTTAATTATGCTAGACGGTAATGGAAATTGCCGTGTCGCTGCAAATACCATGAGCATTGTCTTGTATGCGATAATATCTGAAGACAGCGGCATTGCAGTGGGAGAAGTTGACATTTAATGCTAGTAGTACTTTATAATAGGGGAAGTTCATGAATATATTTGGAGAAGGTTACGTTTTTCCATTAAAATCAAGTCTGTGTTGGAACGGCGTGTTGTATTAGGAAGGTGTCAAGGATTTGCTGTTCAAGGTTGAGTCGTGGAGGTGAACTGTGTGTGTGTGGGAATGAGTGGAAGAAGTGTTTCTACCAACTTTTATACCAGAAGGTTGAGTAGCTTAATGTGAAAGCTTGTGGAGAGTAAATAATGATATGTAGATATGATCTCAGAGCCCTGTGAAGTTGCGGACGACATAAAATAAGTTTTACTGAACAAGGAATATCTGCATAAATAGTTTAAAATCGTTAGCGCAGGGGTTAAAGCAAAAAAAAAAAAAAAAAAATGATTTGACTGAACATTTTTTGCAGTCAATATTTTAGTTGCATTTTAATCGTAATATTACAGTGACATCAATGTTTTAAGGACATAGGTCTGATCTTAGTGATAAAACATTTAGCTATGATATTTGAAAATAGATGTAATAAGGAGGAACGTGATGAGATATTTGAGTTGAGATGAGAAATGTATATTTCTCTTGCATAAAAGAGGGTTAGGGGTCCTCCCCCGGAAACTTTTGCTGAAAACAGAAGTAATTTCCTGCATTTTGTTGGATTTTAGAGGAATTTCTTCAGCTTTTTACAGGTGCAGTTCTTGGCCATGGTATGTGATATGTTACTATAATTACCTTGTTGGATTTGGACAAAGAGTCTACTTTTAATGTGAATAAACTGACAGAATGCCTGATGGGCCATGTTAGTTACAGTTGCCATTTATCAGATAAACGTTTAAGAAAACATCACTAACAGAAATGTTCCTATATTTTTTTAATTGACTGAAATCCATCACAGTGACTGAGAACTTTAAGCCCCGCGTTAGCTTATCTGAAAAAATTATAGCCCATTTGACATTTAACAATGACAATGTGACTGACAGGTAGAGTTGATATCGAATTTTAAATAATATTGCAGTTTTTCTGCTATATATAATTGATCGTGGCGCACTTTTTTTCTAAAGTATATGGATATATGGAAGCAGTCCTTTTGGGGAGACCGTTTCTTTTGCCATCGAAGACTCTTGAAATCAGATCCACACAACACTGTCTGTCCCTTCTATAACAGGAGCACAACCTATGACGTTTATGTCTGCAAATATGTACATCGGTGTTAAGTGTTGCTTGTTACAATGAAAAGTCACTAAAAAGGCAGTAGTTAACAGTTCTGCAATTTTGAACAGGAAGTAGGCAGAAATAATTCTTTGGTCCAGATCACACTGAAAGAGTGTACAAAGCTGAATAATGCTAAAGTCTAGAGCTGGAGTTAATAGAGCAAATTCTATCTTCATCTGAAACAGCTCTGTTCATTCGACTAATGTGAGAAGCCTGTTTTTTGTTGACAGTATGTTTTGCTCTACAAGACTTAATACGGCCATCAAGGATTAGCCCAAGGCATTTGACATCGAAATGTTAATGAGAGTTCTGAATCTCATTAGAATAGTAATTATCTGTAAATAACTTCTTTTCTGTGTTTTGTTAAAAATGTTAATGAGCTGGTGGATTCAAATGTCCAGGAGTGAAGCTATTTTACTGCCAAAACAATAACTAAAAGAGATACTTTGTTGTTTTGGTACTTAGTATAAATGTACAGTATCATAACCAGATCCGAATTTTATACACACAAGGTAAAAAAGAACGCAACATTTAATTTTCGAAAATTCCTTAGAAAACTAGTACATTTGTAAAAATGGGTAGCCTCATGATTTTAGTCTATAGTAAGCTGAAGACAGTTGAACAGATTTCTTGGTTTGGCTTGACTGATTGTGAGAACAATAAAGAGTGCATTACAGGGTCGTTTATTCACACAAACTCATGTTTGAAACTCAGAGTTGATTTTTACCGCTGGTTAACTGTGCTCAAGTCTTCTCTATAAAAAGCCACCAGAATGAAGCCAAAAACACACTTCACGATGCCACGATTATCACTGCCCTGCTCTAAGCTGGAGCAGGGTGTTTGGAGTAAAGCGCTACCATTAGTCGTCTTGCGGAGCGATACCACGCCACTGGTTCCTCTAACAACCGCCCTCATACTAGCCGCCCCGTGTAACGACCGCTGCACAAGACCACGCCAACCGGCTGGCACATCTCTGTGACAGGTTCACCTGCCACCAGGGCCACAGCCGAGACCATTGGGACAAACCACAGGCCAGAGTCGCCAGAACCATCCGTAATCGCCTCCGCGCTGATTGTATTCGACCATATTGGCCATATGTTGGATCAGTGCTTACACCCCCCAACATCGCCAAGCTCGGTCGTCGTTGGACTTTGCAGAGATGGTCCCAAGTTGTGTTCAGTTACGAAAAAAGGTTCCAGTGTTTCAGAGCAGATGGCCGAGATCGGGTGTTTAACTCAGACACTACTGCCGATCCATGAGGCGACGAATAATCGCTGTCCAGGATGCCAACGGGGTCACGGGAACTATTGACAGTCTGATGAAATTCAAATAAACAGGTGGATTTCAAAAATAAAATATTCTGCCCCCCAAAACTTCAAAAACTGAGTGTCACGTTTCTTTTTTCCTTGAGTGTATTTTGAAAACAGGACTTTACTAAAAACTCGAGCCAAGGGGTTACATTAACCAACAATTTTCCTTCATTTACAGATTGTATTCTGCCTTCACGGAAAAATTCCAAGGCTCTCCGTCATTTTGACGGATTGAAAATGGAGCTACACTTTTACATCTAGCTACTGAATTAGAGCCCTGCATCTTGACCGGACTCACGCTCTCCTGGTTTCTCAAAATAGGGATGCAGCGAGAGACAAATGTAGCCCTGAATGAATCCCATTCATGTACGCTGTTGTTCTGCCAGCATCACCACATGACGCCTGCAGCTGTGAGCTGCTGCCGCTTGCGCCATCACATAGTTTATAAATCTGCACACAGGATACTGCAGTTTCACAGACTTTAGCTACAGAAAGCACGAATAAGGTTTCATTCGACAAAAATAACTGGATAAACAGTCTCGCAGTGTTTCAAAAATCCAAGAAAGTAATTTTATTAAGTTTTTAGCATTTTGGCTAACTGTAGTAAGCATACTGACACTGCTCTGTGCATTAGGTAAATGAGCAAATCATGTACTTGTGTAATAGTGCTTTTAGACCGAACAGTGTATTTGCGTTTTTGAGTCCATTTTCGATGTTAAGTCAATGTAAACCTGCGTCTTGAGCGTTCAAGACTCTGAAGGCATGAAGGCGACATGGAAGCTTAAACCTTTGTGCAGCAAATGCAGGAGTTGGGAAAATCCATCTTCAGATGCTTTGGAAGTTAGATGCGATCGGATAAGCTATGTTTTCTAAATGCAGAAAGCCTCTATCTTTTTCCCTCCCTCCTCTCTCTAAACGTGATCTGTCTACGAGCAATTCAAAGTCTTTTGCAAACAAGCGGGAACGCAAGGAAGACTCCTCAACACGCGTTGAAGCGTTTTGGTGCCTGTTGGGGCGTCAGCTTTGAAAATATTCTGCATCAAAATACGCTTTAACACGCGATTTAGTCCAGTCTAAATGCAGCATAAAAGTTTAAAATTAAATCTTTCTGTTTAGTGTTTTGGGAAGGAAAAGTAAGTAAGTAAAATGTATTGATATAGCATATGCTACAGATTTAAAAAATCACCTAAGTTTGCACAAAAGGGGGCAAGTCGAATAAGAATTTAGGTTTGAATTTAGGTTAGGTTTGCAAAAAAAAAAACAAATCGAATCTCAAGTTAATTTTGCATGTTCCCCTTTAACATTGTATGCTTGGTAATATGAAGTTAATATCAAGCATTACCACACTGCAACTGAAAACTAACTTTTAAATGATAGTCACATGTCCAAAATGCTCAGAACCCTATTCATCCAGGTCGGTTTTATGACACATTTTGTTGATATTTTACATCAAGGTCAACAGAATGCTTGAGTTGCCACAGATCTGCCCCGGACAGCAGAGCGCTCCGGAGAAATATAGCCATAATAAAAGGTAAGTAGAGACGGCCAGCTGAGCACAGAGCTGCAGTTAGCTCTTCAAGCATCGATAAGCACGTATTGACCGTCTCTGACTTGTGGCCCGATGTTGTTAAATATCATTCGCTGATACTGAATAGCGGGACAAAGGTTAGCTCTGTGCACATATGTATCCAGATTACGTTTAAAGCCAATCAAATCCACTCGAATAAAGGTAATCCGAGCTCCTGGCCTTGCAGATTTACACTTTGCGCCGCTTCGTTACACACAGATTAATGTTGCGGGCCTCACCTCCACAACACTTGCCAATTACTCCTCAGCCTCGAAAGCTCCGGCGGCCCGTGGGTGGATTACGGGGAAGTGAGAGGAGTAGAAAAAGTGATGGAACTTCAAAAGGACCGGAGCGCTGTTACAGTATGTAGGCAGGCACGTGTAGGCGCCGCTCGACATGTGCTACGCCGCGCGCTGTCACAGGGGAACATGCTTGTGCCGCTTTGACTTTTATCTTACTAATGATGAGAGGGAGGATGAAAGACGCCAAGGTTACAAGCAGACATGGGCGAGTCAGAGCATTGCAGCTTTTTTTGGGAACTCGAATGTCGATAAGTGAATCTAAGGTTTATAGGCAGTGACAAGTTTCACAAATCCACAATGTTTTGATAACAGAAGTGTTCTTTCAATCTGCATTCACTCTGTAATACACTGAGAATGACGGCAGAGGTATTTTTTGGGCAGAAAGCTCATTAAAGCTGTGGTATCTAACTTTTTTGACTGTACATAATTTAACTTAAAATTTTCCACCGAAGGAGGAAGCATTTTGTGACAAAAAATAGACTGTTCAGTACTGCCTAAATCTAACATAAAAAAAAAACATTTACATTTTATAGAAAGCTGAAAGCAACAATCTGATTGGTTGTGCTTGAGAGTTCAGTTTCACTTTGTTGTCTGTAAGAAGCTGTTCTAAAGCCATGGCTTATGTGGACACTAGTAACCATACAACCAAGGGTTAGTGAGAGCTACAAATGTAAATGCCAATTTCTGATTTTGTGGTCTGAAAATTAAGTACCACTATGTTATTACTGGACCAACCATTTTTGCACTGAAGACAGCCTCAATCTTTGCTGTGATTGGCTGTTTTTTCGTTGTAGGGTCTAAGTGATAAACTCTTGTAGCCTATCCAATGTAGCTGTAAAACAGCTGCAGTACACCCAGAACGCTGCTTCTCAAGTCCTGACGAGAACCAGGAAGTACCATCACATTAGTCCTGTGCTTAGCTCTTTGCACTGGCTTCAGGCTCAGAGAATAGACTTTAAAACAGCTCTGTTTGTGTTCAAGTCTCTCCATGGACTAGCACCAAAGTACATCTCTGAATGTTGGTGCCTTATGAACCATCTCGGACCCTGAGGACCTCAGGGACCAGCCTCCTGCTGGTGCCAGAGTCAGGACTAAACATGGACCAGAGTTAGGACTAAATGTGGACCAGAGTTAGGACTAAAAATGGACCAGAGTTAGGACTAAATGTGGACCAGAGTTAAGATTAAAAATGGACCAGAGTTAGGACTAAATGGTGGACCAGAGTTAGGACTAAAAATGGACCAAGTTAGGACTAAACGTGGACCAGAGTCAGGACTAAACATGGACCAGAGTCAGGACTACACATGGGGAATCAGCGTTCAGTTTTATGCAGCTCAGATCTGGAACAGTCTTCCAGAAAATGTGAGACAGGCCTCCACTCTGACAATGTTTTTTATCTGTGCATATGACTGAAATGCTTTGTCTGTACTCTATATTTCTTTACTTCTTTTTAAAGTAAATTTTATGCTGATTATTTATATATTTAATAATGTTTTGTTTTCTATTGTAATTTTTAAGCTTCTTTTCCTGCTTTGTATAAAGCACGTTGAATTGCTTTGTGTATGAATTATGCAATACAAATAATTTGACTTGCCTTGCCTTGTAGTTAGCTGACAACAGCGCTGGTTCAAGTTGTTGCTAGAGCTTGTGTCAATCAGCGACAGCTCTTTCTGCATGCCGGGTTTGCGCACAACTGTTATGTTGATAAACAAATAATCCTCTATTTTCTGTCCCTTTATTGAAATTCCACTGAGATTGTAATCTTGTGGGAGGGGAGAGTTGGAGTCTATTGTACATGTTTTGAGTAGTTGTAGAAATTTACATGGACATGGGGAGAATAGGCAATCTCCACATAGAAAGGTCCCAATCTTCCTAATCCCATCTCAGTTTTGTCTTTTTAAAAATTCCATGTGAAAAGATTTCAGATCAATTTCTAGAGAGGAAGAGCCCAAAATGTTTTCCGTAGTGGTTAGCAGATATTTTTTTCAGCGAGCAATAGTTTAACATTGAAGCATGCCGAGGCAAAATGTTTTTTTGTTTGTTTTGCATTTAAAATTTGTCTTTTAATAACATGTTTTAAGATATTTCACCTGTTTGTGTCATTTGACAATCTTTTCAAAACAAAATTTAATCAAAAAGTCCCAACAAACTTGAGCAAGCATTGGAGGGCCAATTGGACTCCCTGGCGGGCCAAGTTTGGGCTCCGAACCCCACTTTGGACAACACTGTTGTAGAATGTTCATGCAAACTATTGGCTGAGGTGATTGTTTGTGAAAGAGAATAATTTAGGGCGGAAATTAGTCATTTTGTAAAATACACTTACAACAGTCATTTACATTACCTTAATTTAAAAAAACACACAATTACTGCATTCTTTATATGCGTTTCAATAGATATTTTTCTATTTAAATTAATACTAAGAAATCTAAATATGGAATTTTTCCATAAACATTTGTGTTTAATTTGCAAACTTTGGGAAGAAAAAAACCCAAGGAAAACAAGTTGTGAAAAAAACAACAACAACAACTTCTTCCTTTAGTCATGAAAACAAACAGAAAATAAGAGACTCAGTAATATGTGGCATCATAGCTCGCAAGTGGAATTGTTTAGTTAGCTTGTTTTTCTATGTTTAAGTGTAAGTGCAATTTTTCTAAGGAAGTTGTGGTTTTGAGTGCAAAGGGAGGGGTAGATTTAGAAAAAAAATTGTCACAGTAGAAAGCTTCTGGTGATTTAGGAATATGTGTGCAAGCTTGTTCTTTTCTATTTGCCTCACTTTTTATTTGCACAAACGCAACACTAACTTCCATATAAAAATAGACAACATCGCACAAAACGCCATAGTTGTTACTGTTGGCAAAGCAACACTGAGGTGAAGTTTTGCAAGAAATATTGCAAATCCATTTAGTCAGCCAGTGAGTAGTTCCTCTTTCTAACTCTGTAAACAGTCCTTCTCTTTCTGCAATCATCACACTCAAGAAGTACAGCGGTCCCGGCAACTGAATATCAAACATATCCATGGAAAAATCTGATCACAAAGGAACTGGAGAAGATGTCCAATCCCGGGTTAAGCAACGTCCTTTGTCAGACTTGGGTCCATGGGGCGAAAGTTCTCATCAGTTGGTAGACGTTGGCAAGCCTTCCACTTTCATTATTGTGAAGAAAAGTAAAAAGAACCGCAACCTCCTCGACGAAGTGTTTCTCTGCTGAGATCTGAACCGGTAATAATACAACCAACCGAAAAATGCAGCTCATGTCCAGCTTTGGGAATCGTATCTCCGGTTTCTTCGTTCATCCAGACGTCAAAGATCACAGGTCCCGATCCGATTGGTTGGAAGATTCGTCGTAGATCCGGCGACACCTCGCTGACATCTCGTGCTGGACGTCTTTCGCTTCCTATCCCTATTTCTGATATATTCCCTGAAAAGAAATCTCTCCATGTCTCTCCAGATTCCAAGGAGTCTAAAGGTGCGAGAATACTTCGTCGACACCACTCTGACTCATTGGCGTTCCGCAGATCGACTGGAACGACTTTGCCGATAACTGTAGAGGAGCTGAGTACGGCGGAGGGCAAAAGTGTGACCTACTCTGATGACGTCTTCGAGGAGAATGTAGAGAAGACAGAACAAAATGTTAAAAAACCTCCACCGGTTCCAGTCAAAACTGAAAGAACCAGGCAACTAGCAAAACTAATCGCCTTTTCACGAGAGCTGTCGATTCAAGCTATGTCCAACCTTGAAGACTCTGTACACAGCCCAAGATCAACATGAACGATGACGAAATATGCATGTGAGAAGGTAAGAAGAGTTGAAAATAAGACCTTAATTGGTCATAATGTTCAAAATTGCTGAATGAAAACTATTGAAGGCAAAAATTAGTTCTAAAAGGTAAAGATTATTGCTTTCGTAACAAATATTATGCAACACTTTTGAACTTGCAGTGTGAAATGTCAGTTTTAGAGTTGAACAATTTGAATTTATTGTTGAAAATCAGATTCTAGATTCTAGCCTTTCATAGCCTTATAGTAAAGTCATAAATCTGTGACAAGTAAAAGTAAAAAAAAAACAAGAAACAAGAAAGGAAAGGTAAAATGGAAAAAACACATTTTTGAAAGTCACAGTTAAAATTTAGAATGCCGTCGTGTCATCTGCATAATTGCTGTAAAGTTATTAAGCCAGGCTCTGATAATGATCCAAATGGACTAGATTTTCTTTATATTTTGGGATATTCTGAGGTTATTGCCAGTTTTTTTTCATTGAATCCCATTATGTCCCACTTCACGTTTGCCTCCAAATGTCTCCATTACCGAGTTTTGCATAAATTTGCATTTTTTCCTCCTATTATTTTGTGAAAATCTCAATCTATTATCTTTTTTATTTTTATTGTGGTATCAAAATCTGAATTTTTTCCTCTCAAAAAATCCAAAAGCATTATACTAAAACATAAAGTATAGACCACAGACAGGACTTTTAAATGCTTGTACATGTTTGGATTAGTAAATCTGCTTGTAAACTTTTATCTACATTTATAAAGTGGTTAGTAGGCAGTGGAGCTATGCTTTCTGGCTACTCTGATCCAAAAAAAGAGTTGTGACTATAGGTCTGTTCAATTAAACAATACTGATTATTGTTCTAATCAAAGTCAAAAATAGTATAACTGAGTAATTAGTGATTCTTTTCAGAGCTCGGATTATTTTTGCAGTGTTAGTTCCATGGACTGTTCAATTTCGCCTTTGCAACTTTGTACTTTGTCATAGACTTTGTTTGTTTTATGATCCTAGCCCTCTGCGCTCTCACAAACACAAGTCTGGTCCAAAGACAGACTCGTTAGTTTAAAATACACCACTGGCTCCTCTGCTGTTCTGTAGATGCAGCGCCGTCCGAGAATAAGTTCTGCCTGCTCCACGCACTACAGATCCACACTGTTTTAACAAAATAACCAAATTAAGTGAATTATCCAAGCAAACAATTATAATGTACTTTTTTGTAATGGAATTACTCGATGTAGTCTATGAATGGCTTCAGTCCTAATCTGTTCACTCTCTGCACTGAAGTGCAGAGGTGAACGAGTTCTTTCTCATCCATTATTCGCTAGAATAATCATGATTGAGTGATTTCATTTTTTGTGATTATTATTAATATTACGGGTGCACGGTAGCAGAGTAGTTAGTGCTCTGGCTTCCCAAAAAGGTGATAGTGAGTCGACTCCCAGGTCGGACCATTTCAAGGTCACATGTCTTTGGTGGAGTTTGCATGTTCTTCCTCGTGTCATCGTGGGTTTTCTCCAGGTATTCTGGCTTCCTCCCACCTCCAAAAACATGCATGTTTAGATGACTTGACCATCACTGTAAATTTATCTTAGAAAATGAATGAGAGAGTGAATGGTTGTCTGTCTAACCCTGCAAGTTAGCCACTGGATTATTATCATAATTATAATTTTATTTCTATTTATTCATTCTATTGAAGCAGCTTGGTCACATGTCACATACCTGGTCATATCTCTCTAAAGCCATGGAGAGACAAACCAGGCTAAACACCAGCTCGAAAAAATCCTCTAGTGTGCAGACGACTTAAGAAGCGCTTTCACTCTGAGCTTGATTGATTGAGCCAAGATGGTGGGCCTTCACCGTGTCAGTCAATAGTAACAAGATGAACTGGGTTTTTCAGAGCCCGAGGAGCAGCAGTGACAGAAGAGAAGACTGCTCCACACCTCCAGAGCACCGAAGACCAAAAGTGGGCCTGACAGACTGGTGGCTGCCAAAGAAGCACCTGGCACACGTCGTCATTTCAGCTCCAAAATAAAACTGTAGGTTATTTATGCCGATGTCAACGGAGCAGATGTTGCTTCGAGGCTTTTTGTGATTGTAAAGCTCTAAACCTGCAGCTGTGTTTAGGGTATAGACTATTACAACATGCAGGACTAATAATGTGCATTTTTGTGCTTATTTTCTTTTTATAACATGTAGTCTATTCAAAAGTTCCTAATGTATAGACTATGTGTTTTCAGGAAACATAATGAACATGACTTTATTTAAGATTGTGCTAAAAATGTGACTTCTTTTCACCTTATTTCATAAAATTTACAATTGTGTTTTGACCAGCAAATATGGAGGTAATTTCACAACTGTTACCTAGCAAACATACTGTATATATGGAGCAAAATCCAAATAAATGGCACAGATATTTATTTACGCAAACTGTGTCAGTTGTGTGTGAATTGTCTTTGCATTCTGGCGCTTTTTGATACTTTTTGTGCGGTTTGAACTCAATTACTTTCTGTAATTTAAAGTTTTTTTTGTTAATTTCTTCACAGTTTGCAACTTCACTGCTCCAAATCTAGATAAATAGTTGATTGAACACTGATCACAACAAAGCTAAATTTAGAAAAACTACATAATCTCTCATGGGTTGCAAACACAAAACTTTTGGAGATGGAAAGTCACCTAGAGTAGACACATTTTTTTTAATATATATGTATCTTTTTAGTTTAGCAATAATACCCATAAATATGTATTAAATAAACATGTTTGGTTCAAGTCTATTTATTGTAAAAAAAGACAGTGGGTTTTATGCAGTGCCTTTTTGTTGGTGTTGAATATTTTTTTAACAGAAAGATAATGTTTCCCACATGAGTAATTGACTTTGGGCTCCATCTACTGGTTACAGAAGAGATACATCATCCTAGCTTATCCCAAAGAAGACCTATTATGTAAAACCTATTATTGTAAGTTTTTAACCTTGTTCTAACTTTCTTCTTTCAACATTAGTTTACTCAAAGTTGTATTAAGAATTCCTGCATGTTTGAGTGATCTTCTATTGTCCTGCAGCTGATGATTGACAGCTCAGAAAAGCCCTGTTCTCACCTACCACCTATCCCCGTCCACTTGTCTGTATTTAATTGTGATTATTCATAAAATTCAGATTCATAGTAAAGCATGTATGGTTCAAAATAGTTGCGCAGCCACTTTACAACTATAAAAATTACACATTTAAAATCTGTTGCTTGTTACATTAAGATCTTAAGATGAAGCTTATCAGTTCTGCACAGGAAACAAATGAACCTCTTTCTATTTGTGCTTTTACATCAATTTTGTCTAAATGTGAATCACTGATCTACATATATACTATAGTTTATTCCTCAATACATGGAAAAAAACACAAAAGGTCCCCTTTAATATTAATTGATCAGTTGCATAGACCTAAAATACATAATTTACTGAATTTACTGATATTTACACAAACAAAGCTAAAGTGAGGTTATCTGCTAATGGGTAAGAGCTAGGGTTACACTTTTTTGTCTCTCTCAAAAACACTCTATTGCTATGTTTTTTCTGTAATTCTTGTGCATATTCCATGTTTTAAGGTCAGGGTTCCCACTCATATCCCAAAAATATTTTCCAGGACATTTCCAGGACATTCCCAAATAGGATTTTAGGTAATCACAACATCTACATTAGCATTTTTTAGATTGTTTGTAAAAGTCTGTGGCAGTCAAATGTATAACACACCCAGTAACATTGTCAGAAAGGTCCATAGCCACAAAAGTTGGACAATAACAAGTGGGGGTCTAAGGGTCCTCCCTCAGGAAATATTGACCCCAAATTATTATATTTCCTACATTCTGATACATTTTGGCAGTCTGACCAAAGAGATTAAACAATGAAAAATAGTGTTTATAGGCCTGGAAGTTACAACCAAACGTTGCATTGGATATTATTTTAAGGGAGGGAAAAGAACTTACCAAACAATTGAGTGGAATGAAGATAACGACATTGTAATGTTTTAGATGTGGGAACAATATTAGAACATGGTTAAATGCTTAAATATTTTAGCATGGTGTCTAATAAGATTATGTAGATGTAGTTCTATCCATAGTAAAACTATCGTATCCAATAGTTAATGATGCTGTAAGAAGTCAGACGTGCACCAGATTCAATAACATTGCAGTGTAAAAAGATAATGTGTGCAATCATTGAGGAGCAGATGCTTAGTATAGACGTTTGTGTAATTAGCACCGAGGACAGGCTACAAAAGAGTAGCTTTATTTGGCTGATTATCTGATGTTATTCTGGGTGAAAATTACAAAATTACATTGGACATAACTTCTTTTCTTTTCAATTTAAAGCAGCGACTTGATTTATAATGTTATATCAGAAATAAGTGGTTTACAAATCAAAAAGGTGCAAAAAGAAGATAAATTTGAGTCACAATGAAATATTAGGAAGCAAAGGAGCTACTTGTGTAAACTTTTGTACATATGTTGGAGAATTCTTTTTTCTTTTGTTTTTTAAAAATTTAAAATTGTAAACTGTGACAAAAAAACATTTTTTGAACCACAATTACTAAGTCTGTTTTATTTTGCCTTAAAAAAAGTACAATAAACACGTTTTCAGGACTTTTTTTTACGTCAATATGTCGACATTTTCTTTGGGTTTAGCATGTACGTTTAGGCGTCAAGTTACTAAAATTGGTAAGTTTAGGACTGGGGCTTGTGGTTTACCCGTTAAACCCAAAGAAAATGTTGTCATGTGGCTTCAACCAAAGGTTCTTTGACTTTTTGTTGTACATCTCAACGTGTTCTCGTGGAACTCGTGTAAATACCACGCCATGGCAAATAGTCTGCCTGTTTTTGTGTGCAATTACACGCCCTTTTTTCTGGCGTGGTATGAATAGGGAGGTTTTTTGGGGGGTTAACGGCTAAGTTTAAGGTCTGAAGTTGCAAAAATGGGTAAGTTTAGAGCTGAGGCTTGGAGTTGGTTAAGGTTAGGATTAGGATTGTGTTAGTCTTTATGAATAACACATCTTTACATTCACCATAGAAATGAGCTGGGACAGAAATGTGTGAAATACACACGCACAAAATAGAAATGGCGTTCATAAGACACAGTTTCAAAGTGCATTGTCCATGAGAACAGGTTGTATATCTACGTTTTCTTCGGAGACTGAGCTGCAAACAACGTTTTACCGGTCGAACTAATTCGGTAGAAACACAACTGCATCTTGACTGTAGACAATGGGACAAAATCACTTCAGATTTTGTTTTGAAACCCCTTTTCGACAATCGGCAGCACATTACGGCACCCAGTGTGAGTTACAGACAAAGCATCGAGTGTCGCAAAAACGTGGACATTTTAAAAAGAGATGAACATAGATGAAGATGAGGGATGGACATTTGGTTTGAAATGACCAAAAGCTCATCTATGTGAGTAAAACTAACATTGAAAGGTATATCATCTGGTATTATCATCTGTTTTTCTATTTTTAATCTTTTTTCATCTTGTTCTTCTTATTCTTCCTTTTATTCTTTTACTTTATATTCTCAATATTTGTATTTGTCTTATTCTTTTACTCCAACTTTTTTTTCTTATTTTTTTGTTACCTTGTCTTCCTTGTCTTCTTAAATATTTTTCTTTTTATCTTACTATTATTATTCTTGTTCTTCTTTTCATTTGTATTTTTCTATATATAGTTATATTTGTGGGTATATAAATAAATGTTTTCCATGTATGTCTTGTGCTTTCTTGTCTTATGTTTTAAAACTACTTTATCATTGTCCATCTTTCTTAAAAATATCAAAAATGTTAGCTATATAGTATCACTTTTTGTTGCTTGGTTCCATCTAAGCTTTACAACTTTGTTATTTTTGTTAGCGATGATGTATGTTTGTGCTGTCATTTGGTATTTTCTTGTTACTTACAAGTTTTTTTCTCTATTATCAATCAGAAAACACAACTATTGAAGATTCTAAATGACAAAAATCACAATGTCAGTTAAAATTCCACCGGTTCAGAGCTAAATTCATGCTGTCACTTTAGCTGGAAGTGAACACACTATTATAGCTCAGACTTTGGGCTACGCTGCAGGTGCTTTTGCAAAAGGCACAGAAACTAAATGAGCTCCATCAGGTGCATCTTAATGTAGCCTTTTAACGCTACTGCTTCCCCCAAAAACAAATTATGTGATGAACCATTTTAAACTCCGGCTCTGAACGGCCTATTACTCTGTTACGCAACCACAAGCCGGCGTTTTCAAGTGTACTATTAATAGGATTCTTACCCCAGAGTTACAGTTGACTTCAGTTCAAAAACTTGTATAATTCTGTCCAGTGTAATCCAGGATGAACCCAAATAATCCTTCGGAAAAACCTTCTCAGGGTTTAAAAAGCAACACAATTAAAAGACTTGGTTTAGTCTTTATAGCAGAAGGTTGTTTTGTCAATTCAATTTATTCTTATACATAACTTTTATCTAGAGTGGGGCAATATAGCAAATAATTTAAAATGAGGAATGCTCCAAAAAGAGCAATAAATAAATTAATTAATAATGATATATTTGTCTGGCAATATACAGTTAAAAGAATAATGTTTAAATGCAGTTTTTGTGTCATACTGTCAAAATGTTAATGGATCTAGTCCAGGGCAAGTCAACATATATGGACCGGGTCCTTCAACCAATTATATCTGGCCCACAATACATCTTTTAAACATTAGAAAATATATTTGTTCTTAATGACTGATTTGAAAATGGATGTGTTGGTATCTAGCTTTGCCCTAGTTCTAATTTGTGTTCGATTGTTTTTTATTTTATTTTTATTTTTTTCAAATACATCAGTAATTTACAAAGTTAAAGCAGATCTAATATTAAGATTTTTTTTGTGTGAATTCAAATAATTCACAAAATTGTTATAAATGTCTTCAAAATAAATGTGAATAGCCCTGTCTTGTCACTAAATCACCAGATTGAATAAGTTTAAAATGAAATACTTAAATTCATGGCAAAGTTCACATAAGAAAAACACTGCACATTCTTCATGCAGAAAGATACAATGTCCATCTGGTTTGCTGGAGAAACTTCTTTGATTAAAACAACAAAACGGGATGAGAGCAGCTGTTTGGATCAGATCTGAACTGGTCTGACAGACGTCTGTGTCCTGAAGCTTGAGACAGTGTTTTTCTCACAGTTTTTTCACCTGAATGCAACTTTTAAGGATCGTAGGGTCAAATTTCATTCACAAATGTTGAATTAGCAGCAGAACATTTGTTTTTGCACAGAATAAACTCTTGTAGTTAGCTGACAACAGCCCTGGCTCGAGTTTTTGCTCCAGCTTGGTCAATGAGACACAGCTCTTTCTGCAGATCGGTTGCGCACGCATGTTGATAAATCCTCCCTCTATAGAAACAGTAGCTTTCAACTTCCTGGCTTCTCCTCCTTAGGTAATATCTTTTTTAGCCTGTAAAAGATCTGTGAGCTCAGAGTCAGTCCATATAAAATCTCATGTTGTTTGTGTTGCTACAGTCTTCAGGGTTCGCGAGATGTTCAGAGAGTATTAAGCAACCAAGCCTTTGAAAAAAGCCCAAAACAAGCAACCTTTCAGTAAAAAAGTTACTTAAAGAATTAAATGAACTTAAAGAGTCTTCTTTCTTTCATTATGATTGAGAGCAGAGCAGTATGTCACAACGTCACATGGGAGTAGTGCCTGATTGGTGGACGTGCGCATTCAGTGCACTCAAACAACATAGGTGTAAGAGCTCAGAACACAAGACGTCTGACAAGCAAATTTTGGAACCCTCAGTTGAATTGTCTTAATATCGTCATCATACTTTTGACTCGGGATGTCACGATATCAAATTTTAATGTGAAGATTGACACAAGACAAATTATGATGAATTAGCGACCATCAACAAAAAATTGCACAGCTCTACTTCCATCTGTATTTTGAATGAACCACCACTCTCACAATGCGGTGGGAGCTGTCTGACCAAACGCCTGACAGAGCGCTTCACTTAAGCTGAGCTACTAATAAGTGAAAGTTGAAGGAGAAGCGAAAGTACAAAAGCCCGGAGAGACTAAATGAGTCGGTTGGATGGCTGTGCTTAGAAATGAGACTGAAACGAAGAGAGAGAGAGAACGAGAGAGACGGTTTCATCCTTCAAAGTGAAAGAGCAGAGAAGGAGCGACAGACTCCTATTAGCCTGACCAAATTAGAAGTGTAGAGGTGTGAATGGAAATCTCTTAGTTTGTGGCCAGCTGAAAATTGAGTGATAATACTTTATATCGAAGTTAAAAGGCAGCACGCAGGCACAGAATGAATGATACTTGAGTTTTGTGAAATTACTTCTCGAAAAAATAAGAGCCTACTTTTTGCATTTGGCCTATTTACAAATGAAAAAGAAGATATTTTATAAAGATTGTCCGAATGTTTTGTACTCCAAAGATTGTTAGATTGCCATCGCTAGAGCTATAGGCACCGAAATACAGTTCTTCTTTTGAATTGACCCGAAAAGATTCAGGAAGTACCGAAAAAAAATAGCACACTTTTCAGTTTCCAGTTCATTTGATTTCCTGGTTGTGCCTTAGTTGAACATAAAAAGACGTATTTACAAACTGTTGATTCAGATAATCTCGTAATGTTTTAATTGTATTCACATAAAGTTGTTAGGTTCACTTGTCCAGTAATTAAAAATTACTTTGTGACAGATTTTCTTCTGTTTTGTGAAGGAGAAAAAAAAGCCAAATACCATGTATCGAAATCTGTATCAGACCTGAAAAAGCTGGATCAGTGCATCCCTATGCCAGCTCTCAGGGGCAGTTTATACGACAATAGTTTTCACGAATCTGAGGCGTTTCTATGTCAGATGAGCTATGTGTTCATTGAATCTGCATTCCTCTGTGACAATGAAAGGTGCTACCTCTTGAATTGTATCCAAAGTCTCACAAAGTTAAGCCAACAGTGTCCAGTGTTTCTTACCTGCGTATTGCAGAGAGGACACAAAAACAAATCTTCCAAAGCCTCTTCAGGTGCTGATTTGATTAGTTCATTGAAATTTGTGTGTTTAGAAGAAATGAAAGTTTGAAGGACTCCAAGTATTATTTGACCGTGAACGTGCAGGACAGCTGTCCAAGTGTCTACACCGGTAAATGCGAGCTGTCCTCCCCGTGTTTGTGTCCAACTGCAGGCGAGCTTCCTTTTTCCCCGCACACTGGTCCTCGCTCCTCCCTGAGCTTGTTTCAGACAATCTCCTTTTTCCCCACGTACTGGTCCTTGGTCCTCTCTGTGTTTGTTTCAAAGAATTTCCCTTTTCCCCGCGTATGGTCCTTGCTTCCTTTGCCACTTTATTGATATGGATAACTTGTCAATGCCCGTGTTATTATAGCTGCGTGCTGCAGCTTGGTCCAGTCCTTGCACAATTAGCCACCTCTAATGCGGCAGAAGAACAACAACATTTTCAGTCATCTGCGTTTCCATGTAAAGAAGATTAGCTCACTACGACACCATATAAACTGTGAGCACAAAACGTTACGAATGTGACAGTTAGGTCTTGGCAGTACTTGGATCGGAGATCACTGGAAAAAAGGAGAAACTCATCGTTGTGTTCTTAGGGAAGACAATTCATTCCAAAATGATAGATTCTCTGCATTTTCAGTGCAGTTGTGGCTACAATAGCATCTTACCACTACTGAGTGTGGAATGAATGAAAAATGCCAAATGTGAAGCAGGAACATCTTTGGGTGTCATGAAAAGTACTATATAAATCTAAAGCATCAGTATTATTAATACAAATATTTCATCAGGTAATAATAAAAAGAAGCAGACCACTATGAACCAATCAACAATACCGCAAACTTCAGAGTTCAGTTTGTGAAAGTAGTGGCTTTTTTTTACAAACTTTCGCAAACAAAGACCGCACTAATCGAGACCAAGACCTTTCCGAGACTACCGAGTCTCAAGACCGAGACAAGACCAAGACCACTGAGAGTCAAGACCGAGACTTCTTTTGGTCGAGAACGAGATAGTGATGAAATGTGGTCTTGTGTTCAAAACAAGACAGAGTCCGAGAAGAGACAGACACGGGTGTTGAAATTGAATTTTCCAACACAACATGGCTGCTTGAACTGACATAGATACACTGTCTATGCCTAAAACCCAAAAATACTAAAATCTCAAGAACTTCAACGATAAGCAAAGCCATCATTCATCCTTTCACATGAGGGTGGAAACTGAAAGCTGAAAAGACTTCACATTAGGAAATGCACAAACCACTAAAAAGGAAGTTGAATAAAGAAACAAATCCAACCTCATCTGCCAATTTGAGTATTTGACAGAAAAAGTGGAAATGAGCCACAAGCATTATGTAAATGAAAGCTGTAAACAAGCTGAGAGCTGGAAGAGTCATTTGGTGTCATTAATTTTGTGTCAGGCTAAAGCAAAGACCTTGTAGAGCATTGTCTGCCTCTATTCAACAGTTCTGTTTGTTTATCACAAAGCCTTTCATGTAGCTGCAGCGCCATTAGGAAAATTGGCTTGGAGAGCTTTTCAATGTGAAGCTAAAACTGTGCTGGTTTGGAAGATATTATTGAAGCGCAACTATGTTTTTGTTTTGCTCCAGATGTCCTATGCAACGTGTTTGGGATCTTTCCACAGAAACAGAGCCTCGTCAACTTAAAGGACAGATGTATTATTTGTAGGACTGGGCAAGTTAATCGCGGCGTTAACGGCACGTGCTTAATCGCAATGAACTATTTTGTCGGCGTTAACACAAGTCACGTGATTCAATTCAAAAACGTGAATGAAAGCGCCCTCTGTTGCTACTGCACCTTTTTTCTCCTCCTCGCTCTCAAAACCAGTCCAAAAACAGAAGTTCTGTAACGTTGTTGCTTGAGCTTTGAATACAGAGGAGTGAGCTCTAATATACGGACAGAGACAAGTCTTTCTGAGTTTTTAATTTATCCAACCAGGAATCACAGAGATACGGCCCTTCAAACAGACTATAAACCGCGAACACCTCATTAAATATGTGTGCAGAGAATCAACGCTTGATCTGCAGCAATGCACGAACTTGTACACATGTCTGTGATGTTTGCATTGAAAACTTTAAAAATTAGATTGTTTTACTTCCTATTGTGTATTAAGTTAGCACTGAGCTGGTTTTTACCGGAACTACCCCAGAACTGGACCAGGTTTTCATAAGTACTGAAACAGGACTAACCCAGGACTAAGCTAGACTCTTTCATCAGTGGAAACAAAAACATTAGCTTGGAATAATAAATAACTGTTTAGCCTAAAAAAAACCCAAAACATTCTGATCCTAAAAAGATCAAATCTGACACTATTTATTCATGGAACTACAAATTAGATATTTTTAAAATATTTCTTTTGGTGCTAAAATAATGCATCTAGGGCAAAATATAACAAAATGTACAATATTGCAGACTCTACAAAATGAAGAACCTTCAATACACTATAAAAAAGAAAAAAAAAAAATGGTTAAAACAGCTATTTATTGAAATTTGTGTTACTTTTTATCTTCTACGTTGGAATAGAAAGTGAAAAAGTGTTACAGCACACAACAGTCATGTGTTTCCCATACAGCAACTTAAGAGTTAGAGCTCCATCTCTAGGCCGTAAATGGGGAAATAAATCCATAAATGCTCAAAACAAGTAATGCACTCCGAGTGTCCAAATTTTCCAAAATGCTTAATTTTTAACCTGGAGTTTATGGAACTTCCGCTCAAAAGCATGTTGTTTCCGTTAGAACAGGACACTTTTTTAGCTATAATACCAGTCCTGATACTGGAATTAAGTATCTGTCGTTATTCAATATCAATTATTACTAGTGAAAGAAGTGACATAGCTTTTGTTTTATTTTTAAAACATACAAAATGTGATCATATTGTGTAATGTAATTTATTTATAGTGCATTTCTGAATAGGTATCATGGAGTTGATACCCGATCCAGCAAAATTTCCTGGATTAGCATTGATATCTGATCCCATAACGAATCGGTGCATCTCTAGTTTAAACACCACAATATTTTGTCTAAATCAGACCTGGGCAAACTGCGGCCTGTGTCAATGTGGCCCCCAGCACATTTTTGAGAATCAGTTTTACTCTTTATATTTCTTTTATTTGACTGACTGTTGTGGTAATATTATCACAATAAATTGTCAAAATATTAGATTAAAAACCCTGTAATTTACAAAACTGTGCCGCAATAATGAGAATTTGTTACACCAGTGACCGCGGTCCGGTCCTCCACCGCCTATCCCGGTTCAAAAATGGCCTGCAGGAAAAAATAATTGTCCATTGCCGGTCTAAATACATGTGACCCCAGTGTTAATCCATAACATCTACCATATTGTTTATCTTGCCAGGTCTTCAGAGTTGCCAGCGACCAAGTCTTTGAAAAAAAGCCCAGAACAAGCAACCTAATCCTATAATTAAAATTTAGCTGATAGCTTTCTTCTTGATGTGAGAGGAGAACAGAAAAGTAGTGCCTGATCGGTGGAGTTCAGCATTGCACAACTCTGGCGTTGATGAAGCGGATGAAGTTTCAAATGCAAGTTTGAGCAACCACTTTGAAAAAACTCACAGCACTGGACACAAATTTTCTGGACGCCTCAAAATGCACATTTACATTGACTTAACGTGTAAACCTGATGCCTTGCACACTCAAAACGCTGTCTGGTCTGGTTAAAACAGGTCATCAAACCAATTCAATGGACTTTCCAAGCACTAGAAGTTATATGTGTTCTTATTTACTGTTTGAACCGGGCTCCTGAGTATCTTTTCTTGTTCTTTTACGGTTTCTGAATGTCTTTTGTATTCAATTTTTTCAAGTAAAATCTAGAGCATTAGCTTACTATATTTGTGAGTTTTTAAATAATTTAGTTTATTCTTATTATTTTTTGATGACGTAATTTCCTGAATGAAAAATTGAGAACAAAAAGAAATGTGTTTTCTTCAAGATTTTGTCTACATTTTAAAATTTGGAGAATACTGAGGCTACTTCAAGCCACACTTTTGAAATTGGGTTTGATTTTAATTTCTTGATGATTACTGATATTAGTTAACAATTATTTACACAACAAACATTGTAAAGTAATACGTGTAATCACTTTTCAAATTTGCAGAGAGTTTTTAATGACTGTGCACCAATTTTGTTGAATAACACTTTAGCAAATTATTTCCACAGATTACAAATTTATTTGAATTTTCAATTAAATTTATTTGAAAGACTGATACAGAAAAGCTTTGTGAATGTGGGTTTTCTTCTCTTTTGGTTTTGAAATGTCTCAGGTTGAAAATGATACTGGAGTGGCACATATAAACAGTAGATTAAATTAATCTATAAGTTTTCTGTTAACCTTGAAAATGAAGATTTATGTCTGCAGGATGAATTTCTGTCAGTTATGGATGTGTCGTCTCATCGGTTGTATTAAAAGTTGTACTGCTTAAATAAAACATGACACTTAATTGTGCGTGCCAATTTGATTTAAGAGATGCTTTGCAATTCAGATTTTTGCAGATGAAGTGATTAGTACTTTTGCAACTAAATGTGTTTGCTTTCATTACTGTAAGCTGTGTTGTAGTTAGTATCGTGCTACCTGAACGATTTGAGAAAAACAGTGGGCACGCAAAAAATGGAAGCACACAACTGTCAGGGCAGTGTCACAGCAGAATTATTTAACAGACACATAATTTCTTTGAGAAGCATTTCGAACTCCCAGAGATATTCTGTGAAACTGGAGCTTCACTTTGGTCCATTTTGTGCAAATCCACCTTATATCCATAAATGTCTAAAATTGCGGGAAACAGTGCAGTGCGGAATTCTTCAAACAGATGTTTACAGCTGTGGCTTTTGTCTGAATTTGACATAAAACAGATGTTTACACACTGCCCTGACAAAAGTGTGTGCAGCAGTGTTTTCTCTGCTGATCACACAGGACAGTCCTGAGTCTGGCTGATGCTCCTTAAGCCCAGTTTTACAAGAGCGGAGCTAAAGGCATCTGGGGCTGGGGTCTCTAAATCTGGCCTCTATGGAGGGGGAGGCTTTTTATTTTAATTACTACTGTAATGTCTTTTAAATTATAGTAAAATTATATCAAGTAAAGAAAATATCACAGCTAAAACTCATCAAAATGCACTAAATTGCACAGAAATTTAAAAAAGTCCGCTGGAGGGGAATTTCCCCAGACCCCCCTGAATTACATCAAAGTCATGTTATATAGAAAATATTTTTATAGTGTCTGATTCTATTAACCTGGCTCACTCCAGATGAATATGTATTGAACTCCTATCTGAGTTCCACTATATCCATCTGGGACTTGACTCGCTAAAAGCGTTCAAGAAAAGGTGGGGCAATTAATGAAATACTTCAAGCTGATTGGGTGTGGGGCCTACCTTTTTTTTTCTTAGCCAATCACAGCAACAACTCATAATGGTGTATCCAATGCCCGGCTCTTCTTTCAAAAAGAAATTACTCCGTATTTCTGCTAAAATAGCATCAAAAGCAGCAGAAACACGTACATCCACGAGGGAGCTAACAGCCGTCTTAACACCGCCGAAACACGGCCGTTTCGGACTTCCTAACCAATCGGGCGGCTGGAAGGCCAGATGGTTTATCTCGTGTTTGTGAATTCACAAATATCACAAGATAAACCATCTGGCTGGCCAGGTTATGATTCTATGTAATTGGTGGTGGCAGTAGGTCGACTCATGATGCTCTTCAAGGGTGACAGCTGAAAAATTTTGCTCCTAGCTTCTGACCAGTTCGCCACCCCTGCTCTAAATTAAAAGGTTTAAATTTTCTGTGTATTTTCATTAAGTTTTTTATCAAAAGGTGGCAAAAAGGAATAAAGGAAGAAAATGTAGGGTCCACGGATGGGCTCTATCTCAGAAGGGGTTTAGAAACACAACATATTTGAAGTGGATTTGACATGTGCTAATACAAATAGTTATGACTCCACGTGGACGCTCCTGTTTCTCTAATTCCCTCGGCGTTGGGGCATTTGGCAGCTACGGACCAGTCGCTGACATGCCGAGTTCATCCCATTGATTTTTACTTTGCTGTGGAGAGATGCTGTGGCACAACAAAGGCAGCCTCCAGTAAGAAGCCTTTAGTCGTGTAATGATTTAAAGATTTTTCGGTGCCCTGCGTGCCCTGGGGTCTGCCGATCGATACCGGAGACATGTGCAAGCATGTCTCCACATCCTAGTGTCACTGGAGACATGCTCCAGGTCTCACCTTTTACCAACACAGGTCTTATGCTTAGGAAACAAGTGGTAAGCTCTCATAGAGGTTCAACTGCAGAATGACTTAGGCTGGTTTTACACAACCTTTGGTCCAGACTTTTCCGTTTGATGCAAAGACTGTTCTCCTGCAGGCCACAGTCCAGACCAAACAGCTGGTTCTTTGTCTAGAAAAAAGACAAGGTTCAGACTTAAGACCAAATTCAGGAAGTGACAGACATTTGATCATGCACAAACGAACAAACGTGAGGAAGACTGAACCCAAACGTGCACGAGAAAAGAGAGAAAATGCTCTATTTTTCCATGGTGGAGAAGTCTGCATCTCTCTCATATTAACTTTTCCAAACAAAGTTATTATACTCCGCGTTGCGTTCGCGAGGTGTGCTCTCGTTGCTATGACGACAGTAGCTTCATAGAATGTCTGAAAGTCCTGACACTCTGCAGGTAATGTGGAACCAATCATGGTGACCAAATTAAAACAATTCTTCCAAGACAAGACCGAGTCCAAATATGCTTGAGTCCGAGATAATACCAAGACCTTAAAAAAGCAGTCTTGAGTACTACTATGCTACTAGGGGTTATGCAGTAACGTTTTTCCAGTCTCAAATAGACACAGGCTGCTACATCCGGTGGCGTGGTTGCCAGTGACACATTTGTTTACTCCAAATGGGATGGACATCAAACGAAGTATTTTGGGCAAGTCCTGAAGTTGTTTTCATAAGGAAAAGTTGTAAAAGTGAGCTACAAACTACGCGAACAGAAGCTCCGCGCACATACCGAGATTCACTGTGCTCCTGGGCCAGGGTAGAGGCGTTGTGGGTCGGGGGCGGACTCTGAAAGTCTGGCAACCGCGAGCGGTGCGTGTGTTCATTTCTTCCTGACCCACAGCACCTCTGCCCGGACTCATGAGCACAGCGAGTCTCGGTATGTGCGCGGAGCTTCGCGCAGTTCGTGCACACTTTTACAACTTTTCCTTATAAATATCTAAAAGCTACTCGTTTGCTGCTGTTGCCGCTGCGACAAAAGATGACAAAAGAGTACTTTTTTGGAGTAAACAACTGTGTCACTATGGCAACCACGTCACCGGATGTAACGACCTAGGTTATTGGAGACGGAAGACTTTAACGCATAACCCCTCTTGAAGGACACCTAACCCCAGGCTCACACTGCATCCAGTTCAACTCCGGTGCAGCCATCGGGGTTTTACTTAACTTGAAAAGTCCGAGAATGACTCACACAGCGTACAGTTCAGTCTGGTGTCTCTGATCCGGCAAAATCCGGCGCTCCGAAAACGTTTCGTTGGTTTCAAATTTTGGCTGGACACCGGAGCGCACCAGAGCCCTTTTTGGTGAAGATGTGAAAACAAGACACAATGTACAGGGAACCAAGCGAGCGAATCTGGTGATTTTCTAAATAAAATCATTACGTTACCACTAATAATATAAAATACATCAAATATACACAATTATATAACACATAGAAGGTAACTACGCACAACACGGCAGAATAAAATAAACAGTGATTTAAAGCACTGTGTATTACCATGTATTAAATAAAACTACTAAACTAACTAAATAAGACTACTCACAAATAAGGAGTCATGTTTTAAAGTTGCTGCTAACATTAGCTGCTTACCTTAGCTTGCCTTAAACAAGTAAAACATTAATAGTTTTCCAGGCAGGTTGCATAGTCCTGTCTGTTTTCATAAAATCCAATTGAATAAATCCAGGGATGATTGATATTAGTCCATAAACACTGCAGTGTCACGCAGATTTGCTCAGTCCTTTTGAGATAAAGAGTGTTTTTGTAGTTTTAGCTATCTTTTTTCCCCTCTCTGACAGATGCCAGAACTGTTCAGAGGCAGCTAGCGCCATCTGCTGGAGCAACTGTAAATTTGTGTAACCGGTCAAAGACGTCTCACTCGGTTAACCATTTATAATTGTAAAACACCAAATGTACAGACTTCCTATTCAAATCCGAAGAACTGACAAGCCCGGTCTCTTCATTGCAAAACTACATTTTAAAATTACAGTTTTTCATGTTGGACAGTGGCAACGTGACAATTTTGAACACTGCATGATTTACTTGGAATTTATGAGCAATCACGAATAACAAACAAGTAGACGCAACAGAGACTTTCTGAGCACTCAGCTGAAGGACAATACTCAAACATGAATCAAATTGCATAGAACAGTGAATAAACTAATGTTAAGAGGACAGTTAGAACATGGCAACAAACGCAGAAAAGTGTATTTGATATAATACGTCTCCTTTAAGGTCAACAAATGTAATTTAACCTTTATTGTTTCTAGGACTGTAGTCGACTAAAAACATTTTCCATCAACCGATAAATCTAAAGGGGGCGTGGCAAAGACTGAAGCTAAAAGATAGAGTTGTCAAAAATACTGCAAATCAAAGCTAAAACCGGTGTTGAAATTAGATACTCATTTGAACAAATACCAATAACTTTAACAGAACAAACATTTGAAACAAATTTTATATTTTCTTTAAAAACAAAAAAAAAAAAAAAATAAATTTTTTGAAAAGTTTTAACTAAATTTGGAGCTTCAGTGGTATCGAAATTGTGTTCCTTAGTATCAAAATTGAGTTGGGAATTGTAGTATTGTGTCGACTTGGCAAGAAACAACTTAGCTCAAAAAGACAAATAATATTATGTAGTTAATGCAATATATATAATGTTTATATAAAAAAAGGCAATTCATACCACTGATTCTGTTACTGTTGAATACAAATTCCTTATAATCTATATAAAAGTATTAGTTAACAAACAAAATTTTGGTTGACCAGGACTCCATCGACCAATTAATCGACTAAACAACTACAGTCCTAATTGTTTCCTTTCATGTAACAATTAGATACATTGCTTGATGAAACTACTTAATGCAGATAGAATATATTTGTATCAACAGATAGCAACGTGATTTCGAGAGGCTGAAGGACTTCCATCTCCTTGGTGAGCACTTTCAGTAAAAATGAGCATATACAAGTTTTAGAGAAATGAAAAACAGTGGACACAGCTCCCTCTCCCCGCTGCAGACGCTCTCACCCTGAAGGTGAGTGGCTAATGGATTCACAGTGGACTACACCTTCCCATGTGCCCGTGAGCCAGGCCTCGGGGGTTACATGACTATTTATAAGTTGGAATTTTTCAGTTTTTCTGCAGGTTTCGTGATATGTAGAGGTGGCACGGCAGGCCAAATTGAAATGGGTGGTGTTGTCCGGCTTGTTCAGCTCCCAGGAGAGAAGCAGAACCACGGAGTGTGAAAGTTGCCAGCATTATTTGAGCTGGCCAGCCCACAAGCCTGCATTTCTACCACCATTACCATATCAATAGTAAAGCTGCCACCTGTGGAGCTGCAAAGAATAACAACTGATGTGAAGAGGTCCAAACTGCAGTCAAATGTGACGGCTGGGTCAGAGGCACTGGTGCTGGCCATTACAGAGGCAGAAATTGTTAGTCCGGTGTTTACTGCTTATTCATATTTAGTGGACCGTTTGGAAATGTGCCACAGTATTGAAGAGAATATGTGTAAGCAACAGCTGCAGTATGTTGTAGAGTATCAATCAGCACTAGGGGTGTAACAGTACGCTAAAATCATATTCGGTTTTGTTTTTTTTTGTTTTTTTTTTAAAGTTGATGGTTCAGTATTTTTCGTTACATTTTCACTTGCACTTGTAAACACTTCTGAATCATCGCAGGAAAAAGATGAACATTTGGGCTGTGATTTTGCCGCAAGGTTCCAGCCAGATGTGAAGGTACAATTTCATTCAGTGAACCTGACGTGCTAACATCTGTGACAAGTGAGCAGTGCATTAAGATCACAGGCAAAAGTTAACTGTATAGCAGCAGTTAAGTTTGAGGTAAAAAAAATCTACAGTGTCATTTTGAATGCAGCTCTCCCTTCATATTAGGAAAATTTAATAAATAAGACACAAAATATAATTTCAAAAAGTAATATATCATGAATGTTGTTTTGCAACTATGCAAAATGTAATATAGGATATATAGTGAAGTAAAAAAAAAAAGCTACAAAAGAGCAAATGAAGATTGAAAAAAAAAAAAAAGAATAAGTGATGCTGTATACTTTCTAATAAACAAGGCAAGTTTATATGATGTCAAAGTGCTTTATAACATTGGTAAATGAGGGTATAAAAGAGATTGGTGCACTTTTGTAGTTAATTTGACATTTTAAACTATAGATAACAATATAAGCTGGAATAAGTGTTTTACATGTTTGAGCACATTTCAATTGGCTTGAACTAAAATTACTAATGAAACAAGCACATACAATAGGAAAAATACACACTCACTAATTTGAAATGCTTTTTTTTTGGAAAAGGAACTTAAATTTCCTTTTCTTTTGGAAAATCTAAAATTTATGACTGTAACTTGATTGAAATCTGAGTGTCTCAAAAGAGAGACCAACGCGCAGAGCAAATAAAAGCAGCTCTTGTGTTGTGTGCGTCACGGCTTGAGTCTCGGTGCAGCGCGGAGCAGGTGTGCCCTTTGACCTCTCCGTGGGGTTTACCGCCCACGCCGTACGACCACGCTCGGGACAGCGCGCTCGGCCCCCTGCGAGTGGGCATCTGCCGCTAATCTGCAGTCGCGTGTGGAAACGAGCGTCGTGCGCAGGATACACGAGCCCCACTGTGACGCAGCCAGGGCGCTTTTCACAGGTAGAAGTCAAGCAGCAATCACAAGGAGGCGTGGGACAGCGCTGGGAGATAAAAGGCACAACGCTCAAGAGTTAAATTGGAACATTGCTTGTAACAATACTTTGTGGGTGTAATACTAGACTTGCTTTTAGGTCTGTACAAGATAATGAACACTGACTAATTAAATGAACAGTGAAGTTAGAGTCTAAAAAAAGTCTAGGTAAATATCCTAACATGACAAAAGCATTAAGTCAGGGGTCTGCAACCTGTGGCTTGAGGACCACATGCGACTATTTCAGGACTCCAGTGGGGCTTTCTGCAGTCTAATTTGAGAATAAGGAATAACAAAAGTTAAGTATAAAAAATAAAATACTATAATGTGGCACCATGTACTATTTTCCAAAGCATTACAAAATGTTTTCAGTGCTACATCTTTGGCCAATCTCAACTCGCCAGTCCACAACTTTTAATAGTTTAGTTATTTTGAAAGTTGCTGAAATCTTTTTTATCAATATAATACAACTAAAATGTACTATGCACAGGAGGTTACAGATATTGCTCAAGGATTTGGTTGTGTGCAGATTTCCTTTTTTGTTTAATGTTTGTTTTTTTTTTTATTATTATTAAATACAGTTGTGGCTCTTTCTGATTTAATTAGCGGTAACACTTTAAAGTACCGCCCGCTAGTTAATAGGTAACTACGGGGTATTACTGGTATTCTGGTGTTAGTACCAGTGGTACTTACTGGTAACTACAGTGATACTTGTAGTGGTACTTAGAGTCACAAGTACTGGTAACTAAAGTGACAGTTACCGGCAAGTTAAATATAATTATAGTGATAGTTACTGGTAATTACTGGTACTTTTGTGGTACTCTTGGAGTGATAATTAGGATTATGGTGGCATCATTTGTACTAATTACAAATGATGCCACCATAATAATTAACTAGCGGCAGTACTTTAAGTGTTTTTATTTTATTTATTAGCTTTGAATTGTTTTATATCTTGTCCTAATATGACAAAACACTAGCCTATGTTTTGTTTGTTTTTTGTTTTTGTTATTGAAAAAAACGATAAATGTAACAGTAAATGTAACATACGTACTGTCATTACCATCAGATTGAGACTTGTTTTTTGCACATTGTGTGCAAAAATTCATGTAATTATTAACAGTTAGAGGAGGGTTTTAAAAATAAGACCGTGTGCATATTTTGCCTGAAAAAACCAGAACAATATCTGTGTGGAATGCAACAAGTTAATCAATTATTCACAACTAGTTGATTATTAAAGTAATCGTCAATTAAATTGTTTACTGATCATGCATAGACTCCACGACATGCCACGAAGTTGACAAAAAAGTCTGCAATTTCAGACTGAATATAAAAAATGTTTGTCTTTTCCTTGCCGAGAAGGAGGGTCTAAGGACAGGGGATCTCTGGACAATTATTCATTTGCTTGTTCACAAATAATCTGCTTTGACAAGCTTGATCAATCACTGTTTCTGGATGTTTATTGTTTTATTGATTGTGTATTGTTTTATTTTTATTATCTACCATTCATGTTTGCAAATTGACAATCTGGAAAGTCCTCAGAGACGACTGTTGTTGTGATTTTGGGCAATACAAAAATAAATTGATTTATCTTTTTAATGGAAACTATTTTGACAGTGAATATACACCTCCAGGACATTGTCAGCGACATTGCTTCTGCTTTGTCATGTCTAATTGTATAAAAATCTAATTCACGTTTTGCAAAAAAAATCGAGAATAATCACCCAACTAATTAGCAAAATGATTTTCAGTTGCAGCCCTACTCAAAGTATTTTAAACGTTGGTGATGTGTGGATCAACCCATAAACTGCCTCTTCTAAAACTTTACAAAATCAAAATGATATTGAATTTGTGATCCCAGACCAGACTCAAATTGCAACAAGATAGAATAAAAAGTTGCATGCTAGTTTTAGTTTTTGTGACCAATATATACAACCATATACTAACCCATCCCTCAAGCCCATTACTGTGGAAATCCTATACCGTCCCATCCCTATTCCAGTCTTTGTGAGTAATACCTACCAAAAGTCCAGCACACAGACTTCACAAACCCTACTCTCATAGTGCTGTTCTTTGATTTGTCTCCAAACAGCTCCATAATCAAAGGAACAAGAAAGAGGTCTGAAAAGGCAGGAGAATCACAGTGGGACTGAACCGAGCTTCTTGGTATCTTCAAATGATATGGTCCATTTGGCGGAAATAGGCTCCTATCTTCTATACATTATCTTGCTTTAGTTATTTTCTCTTATTACGCCGATTGTTGCCAAGTAACAGAGGCAAGTCTATTCAAAAATTCTCCATTGACAGAACAAGTACAACGTGTCACTAATCTCTTTCTGGCGCAAAGTAATTAAAGAGTAGAAAAGTGTCTTACCCGGATGTTGTCGAAGGATCTTTTGTTGGTGACGTCGTAGAGCAGGAGGAGAGCTGCGGACAGACAGACAGAAAGAAAGCTAATATTAGAGATTGGTGATATGAAACTAAATTATACAGTAATTTAGCTTAGAAAAAACGTTTAGTGAATTGGCAAAGGAAATTGAAGGCCAACTGTGGATCAGCTAAAACAAGGCACTGACAAACACTGTCTCAGAAGTAGAAAAAAGGTGATGTTGCTCTCACCACAAAGAGCAACATCGTGACTCACATGTGTTGTCAGTGGTTTCCAACTTTTTTTCCTCTGTAGCACCCCCTAATCATGATCTCACACATGGAGTATCCCCTTTGTCATGTGTTTTTAGGGGTATTTTATCAATAATAACTATTATATTTTTTTGTTTTAATATATTCCATGTAGAAAAATTGCCTCTTAACTTGTAAAGAGTGCTGCAAAGAACATTTTTTTGCATTCCAACACTTGCAAATCTACTTTTCTTTTACATCTGCAATCATCCCTGGCAAATGGTCGTGGACAGATGTCTTCCAAAGTGCTTCACACAGTAACCCCACCTCACTCAGTGATGGCAAGCAGCTCTGGAGCAGCTCAGCGGAAGCAATTCGCCTAAACACCTGATGCCCCAACCTCCGACCAACATCAAGTGTTCCCTAACATGCATGTTATTGGTTGGTGGGGAAACCGGAGTGCCCAGAGTAAACCACCCACACAGAGAGGAAAATGAAAACTCCACACAGAAAGGCGTGGGTCGAGCGGGAGCTGAACCCGCAACCTTCTTGCTGTGAGGTCAGAGTGCTACGGCATGCCTTAAGTCTGGTAAGGCATTACAAAAGATATCCAACACAGAGCTGCAGTTCTGAACTGGCACATGGAGAAATGTTCTTAACCAAGTTCGCAAGTTTCAGAATGGGTTAAAGACAATGTGCAGTGACAGATCTTGTCACAAATGACAAAAGAGAAAAGTTGGGAATACTGCAACTCTGAAAAATGAACTACAAATCTTTGGATTGCCCATCTTTAGCAAACAAAACAAACAGTTCAAGAAATAATACATATATAGTAAACTGAGAGCACCAACAAACCTCTATTAAGACATGGATGGTGAATTGAAATGATAGTGACCAAGCCTCACAACAAGGAAAATATAAACATATGCTTATTCACTGGTGATAAACCGCCGGGGTTCATTACTTACAGATAGTGTAGTGCCAAATAGAAATATATGTAATGTATTTCTTTATTTGTACAGTAATCAATAATTCTTCTCTAGGATATAAAAGTCCACGTGAGAGCAGAGAGGTTTATCAAGAAAGCAAAATGGAAGTGTTAACAGAACATCCTTGACAACTAAATGAAAAGAGTCCAAGGCTGTGATGACTCATAACAAGTACAAAGGAGTTTTTTGTCCAATATGGTTTATGTAGCCGAGGATGAGTGAATGGACTCCTGAATCATCTCCTTTTTAGCACACGTGTCTAAAGGTGGAACTAAACTGTACATACAAATCAATGGAAGTACAATAAGAGAGGAAATAAATCATTATTTTGCAAAGACACTTAAGTAACGTTTAATAATAATGCATGGGCATTTGGGAAAAGTATGAAAAGATAATGAGAGTAGACTAGCAAAAAGTTATATTTTAGGCTAGGTCCAAATTAGAATTGCATGAACCAAACAACATTTTTAAACAAACAGGACAAGTTTAGACCAGGCCTAAACAAGGACTAAAGCAGAACTGAGCCATGACTACACAGACCAAAAAAACCATTAAGATGCCTGGCTCATCTGATGATAAACTCACAGTACAGCAGCTGCAAACATTGTTAACTTTACACTTTAGTGGCCTAAGACCAAGCATCAAAGCCGCAGATGTTAGCTCATTTAGTATGATGTACATGTTAAACATGAACTCTTTGTTGCTCAAATAAACTAAACTAAACTATGATGAAGCACAATGTCCAACAGTCAAACTGTTGGACATTCCCAACTTCCCAACACACAAAGTGCTTGGAGCACGCATATCATCAATGGGCCTTTTTTACCGTTTCTGTGGCGCTACGTCGTCTGTGCTTTTAATTAGTCTTTTTTTTTTATTAACAGGGTCCTGTGGCCAGCAGAGTTGACAAAAGTAGCACAAAGTGTCGTGAAAGCTGCGCTGTCAATGTGCTGGTGCGCTGCGCTGGTGCGCTGCACTGGTGCCTGACTGTGGCTGCACTGGTGCGCTGCACTGGCGCTGCACTGGTGCGCTGCACTGGTGCGCTGCGTTGTGTTGCATCAGCGCATCAAAAAAAAAAGCCGCAGGTCAAAATAAACTCTTGGAGGCCCAGATTTGACCCTGGGGGCCACCAAATCATGTTCACAGGCCTAATAAAGAGCAATGTTTCTCAAACTGCGGTACTTGTACAACTGGTGGTACTGGGAGCCTTCTACAGCTTGAATATTGCTTTAGGTTTGCTAGTTTTGATCTGGTGGTACCTAACACCTATTACAAGACAATGAAAAACATTTGTTTTTGAAGGTTTGCTTCCTTAAAAACATAATACATACATATATATCTAATCTAATACATTCTGAGCCTTCAAATGATTCACCATGATACTGTGTGCATTGTGGCCATCAGCATAATCAAGTAAAATGCCTTTAAGAAACTGTGTAGTACTTCTCTTTAATTTTCATAAAGCATTTATGCATTTGTTCCCCACTTTAAAACACCAAGGTCATGAAAACATTTATATATAAATAATCTGTATAGAGAAAAGAGAGAAAATGTTAAATTAATTAGTCACAGAATGTCCTTGCATCTGCTCAGTCACAATTATTGCAAGCTGTTATGTGACCAACCTTTTTTGATGTGCAATAAACATAAACACTAAAATTGTCTGAACTTAGTTATTTTTTTGCTGAAACTTGATTTTTCATTTTGTAACTTTTCAAACTCAATTTAAGAAGTGCTGAGCCATCACACTAATTATCCAAACATTTGTGCTGGACCTGACAACAGTAGCGCATCATGAGTATTGTAATTAGCCGTATTGCACTGTGCGGTCGTTCGGGGAATCACTGGAGGTATTTTTAGCCCACGCTGAGACTGGCCATTAGAATGATAATTACACCTACACGGACAATTCCAAGTGGTTTTCTCAGCTGGATCCGGAGTCTTCAGGTACCTGCTAATTACCAGCACATATTCAAACTGTCATGAACGCAGTCATTATTAACTTTCCAAATCAAGAGATGTCTAAATATTACATTTTAGTGTTATGATTATTGTGGGAGAAAAAAAATACAATTGTACTATTATTGAGAACAATATTTTCTATTCTTGAAAAATGATCACTTTTAATTCACTTATTCAGCCCCACCCACCTTTTCTGAGAAAGTACTTCTGTTTAGCTGCAGTTAGCCTAAGCTACATTAGTTACAATCAAACATCAATAGTTGTAATGATCCAAGCTCTGCTGAGAAAAAGGCAGACAGAAATTGTGACTAATTTCTACCATTGTTGTCTGATCCTTCAAAAGCCTTGATGAAGTGGAGGATGGAGATTCTTTGCAAAGGCTGAAAACACCATGACATAGAAATATAAAGCAGAATTTACAAGTATAACTTAAATATCCTGTAACTGAAATAGTTTGAAACAGCCTAAGGTATATAATTTATTCATATTCTTATTGAAAATGTTCTTCGAAAAATTCCAGGCCCTGTAGATTGAACTATGTTGCACTTTGTACCTTTCTAAGGGTGAAAAATCAAATGCTTAATCCCATACTCCCTTCTTCATTGATAAGCATTACATCAGGTAATGCCTTACTGTTGATGATAACTAGCCAGGCTAGCGCCACCTAGTGCCTCTACTTCATTTCATTTCACTTCAGCAACTAGGTCAGGAGTTTCAGTGTTTGTTGCTGCTTGAATTAAGCTTGAGAGACAATTGACCAATCAGTAAACAGAAATTAAGCAATGATGTCAAATTCAAGTGTCCGTTCGGTGACCCGCAAGTTTGCCGTTTAAGTAGTAGCTGATTTTGATTCAAATATCATCTTTTTAGCATCTAGCCTGATGTATCAGCTGGTTTCATTTCACTTCGTGTAACGGCAACGATCTACTACAACTGGCTGCAGTACATAACGAACACAGCAGCAATTAGTTCATCCAAAAAAGGACTTAAACAAACAAGATTCAATGCTTGATACATCAGGCGGTTTCCATAGAGTGAAATGAAACCGGCTGATACATCAGGCTAGAATATAATGGCTAAAGGATCAAGATATGCCTTAAAACAAGCAGGAGTAGGCTCCTCCAAGACACAGCATAACTGATTTAAGGGAGATGCAAGCTTACTGAGAGACACATTTTATGTTGGCAAGTAAAACAGCAATGCTTTTTTCAAGTCTATGTTTTTGTTTTGTTTTTTTAACTCTAACTTAAAATTTGCATGTAAAAATTATTACTTTTCAATAAATGGATCTGGAAATACTTGCTTTTTTTCATTAAAGTGAACTAGAAATACTTTTGCTTCTGAAATGGTCACTTTTTAATAGATTAAACTGAAAGGCACTAAACCTGATTTTTTTTACTTTTTTTATTTTTTACAATAAAATAACCTAAAATACTTTTCCCCCAGCACAGACCTCTTGTTAAAGTATCTATTTAGGTGAAATTGGCCTGCAATGTCCAGTCTATGTTTCAAAATGTCTAGTTTGTTCATCAAACTCCACTAGGTTCATCTATTGTTGTTGTTTGCATTGTGGCTAACTTATTAGCATACCGGCATGTCTTTCTCCTAACAGCTGTAAAAAAAATATAAAACACATTGTGATGAATAATTCAGAGGCTCAGAATGCATAAGAATGCACAAAACGTGACTGATGTAGGATTTTTAAGGAAGCAAATTCGAATATAGGGCCTTTAGATTTGCATGTAAAATTGTCAATTTCTATGGACTGAACTAAAATAATAGATTTGGTTCCTAAAAATGTTCTTTTGAATTAAATGAATTGGAAACCTCCGGAGGAAACCAACTTAGACATGGTAGAGCATGCAAACATCTCATAAAAATTACTGTCAAGGTCTAGGAGTTGATTTCAGGACCTTATTGCTATGCCAGAGTACTAACCACTCTGCCACCATCACAGTTTGTTCCTAAATAAACATCGCAGTATTTCTAACATTCTGGTTAAGTTTTTCTCTTGCTTCTTTCCCTCCAGATGAGTCCATGGAAGGCTGCTTAATGACTTGTAATCACTGTGAATGCTGCCGCCTCCGTCACTAAGAAAACATTAACAAGAAGTGAGAGAAGCATAACGAGACAGAGAGAGAAAGCTGTTAGTTCATCAGTCAGCACGCAAAGTTCTTCAAATTCAATTACAGCCTCGGAGACGGCGTCCCGGACTTTGAACTGCAAAAAGAAAACAAAATCAAGAAGACATCAAAGTCCTCCCACAATCGCAGCACATGGGAAGTTATCATTTATTCATAGTGTCACTGGTGGAATATGAAAATCCTATTATTTCAGCGGAAAGCTCAACAGGTGAGGAGTGTCATGTGAATGGCCTCATTATTTTTTCTTGGATAAAGGGCTCGAAATAATGTGGCGTACTGCGAAAATCAGGAGTTTGCCAGACGGAGTTTAAACTTGTGCTGAAAAAGTCATGCTAAAAATAATCTTAGCACAAAGATTCCAATAGATATAAAAATAATATTGACAGTTATTTCTCTAAATAGTTGTAAAAACACTGAAGTTTGCGTAATCCATCAGTCGTATAATCTGATTTTGCAAATAAAGAAAAGAAAATTCAGTCTACTGTCTCCTTACGAGAGAATATGTTTCAACACTAATCCAAGTTGCAACTACACAACTTTTGTAAATTTCCCATGTAATTTTCGATCGCACTTGGTCACGCTTAGTCGAGATTAGTCGAAGCTAGTTGAAGCTGTGTCAGTCGTGTAGTGTAGCTATGCAACTCAATTCGCGCTCCAGTTGTGTAGTTTGAAGCAAGAATAGACTAGACTAGACTCCAGTCGCAGGTTTTTCCAGTCGTTTGATATTAAGACAGATTTTGTGCGGTGCTCCGGTGAGGTTTAATGTTTAAATGACCTTCCTCAGGGCAAACACGGAGCCAAGGGGCCAATGAAAAGAGCCGAGGAGACACTGGAAACAGCGCCAGAGATGAACTGTCTGAGGTGCAGAATGAACTTTCTTCCCAAATTTAAATTTACAATGTCAAAATGAACACATGCTAGAACACGCAGAAACCATATCAAACATGACACTGTTTTTCCCCAAAAAGCTTCAGGTTCAACACAATCTCTGGAGAAAACGTAGATATCCAACAAAATGATAAAAACACACAATAAGCAAGTTTTTTTTAGTTAATATGTTACGTAAACCCAAAGAAAATTTTCAACCAAAATTTGTGGTTATTTTACCCCTATTGTACGTTTTTGGTACAATAGGGGTAAGTCTCCAGAGACTGGGCTGTTCAAGTTTTAGTATTTCCATCCATAAAGTCTAGCAGGATGATGCAGCTTATCAGCTGTGTAGAGAAACAAAGACGAAAAGTTTTGGGGAAGGATCTTACATGATCTCTTTATTTTATAGTGAGAAACTTTACGTCCGTCTAGAGGCATTGAGAATTAGCCTTAGCTAAAATGTTGTAGTATGTGACATGATCTCATTAAACATCCTTGTCCCTATGAAATAAACCTAAATAAATAAATATATTTAGCCTACAATTATTTTTGTCTTTTTGCGTATATTTATATTTTTTTATTGAAAAAAGTCAATTTAAATGCTGCTTTGACTTGACTGATTAAGGTTCGTAGAAAATAATAGAAGGCCTATAAAACCAATTTTTGCTTAGGGTCCCCAAAAGGTCAACATGAAGACATGTAATAATTCTATAACCAAAAGAGACTCTTAGACATATATAGAAGGAATAAGAGGCATACAGAGAGGAAGATTTAAAGAATGCCCTGTTAAAGGTCAACAAAACAAAAAATAGTTATTTTCCACATGAGTTTTAAGTGTCTCTCTACTACTTAATTTTTGCACAATGCTATAATTATTATAGGTTTGTATTTTATCCTCTTAATAATGTATAACTATTAACAGTTACAAGACTATTTTTTTCCAACTTTGTTTATTGAACATTTTAACAATTACAGACATACAGTGTGAAATACTGTATCAAGTGTTATGACAAGGCTATATCTGTTACAAGACTATTTTACTCCAAATACAGCAGCATTATTTCCAAATACAGCAGCATTAAAATTGTGTTTGAAAAAAACAAACAAAAAAACTAATTGCTGCCAAAGAATACACATTGTGATTGTATGTTTTTTTGTATCTACTTAGCATGACATTTCCGTAAAGGCCATCTACACATAACCCTCTTAATGAAGTGAATTCCGATACACTACCTCTATTAGCTCTGTCCCACCTTGTGCAGCACACACACATCTGAACCGTGATTGACTGAAGAGATGTGTAAAGAGCATTCCCATCCATCTTCTCGGAGACAGTAATCTGCATCAATAATTACCTCCTGACCTTGTGAAAAAAACAAACTGCATCTACAAACAATATGAAGAGACACAAGATTATGAGATACACAGTGGCAGAATGAGTGCTGGTGTGCGTTTTGAATCCCAGGGCAAACCAAACAACATCTCGTGATTTCTCTGGTTGAAGTTCGCATGTTCTCCCTGTGGGTTCTCTCCGGATAACACGGCTTGCTCCAGACTCTAAAAACATGCATGTATATGTCAACCAGTATTACGAGAATTTCCTCTGGTCTAGTCATTGAATGAGAGAGTAAATGATTGTTTTAGAGCTGCAACAAGTTAATCCATTATTCACAACAACTTATCGATTATTGAAAGAATTGTCAGGTTCATATAGTTTCCTAAACATGCATGAACTGAACATTTTTATTTTATAACTCCATTTGAGCAGCAATGACATAGAAAATGTGTACTACTTTTACTAGAAAACACACAATCTTAACTCTTTCACTGCCAGCCCTATTCTGACTTTGACCCCCCTTCCCTGCCAGGCCTTTTTGCTCATTTTAAGCAATATTCACAGCTCCACAAAAAACCTTGTGCAACTAGAATCATGACATGTTATACACCAAATGAGACCTACAAGTGTCTACTTTCATTTAAAAAAAGAATTGTTATTCTACATTATTCCGTTCTCTTTTTAGAGACATTTGAAATTCGTTGTTTTCATTACATTTCAGCGTTTGACGAGAAACTTCTGAGATAACGCCCTTTTTCTAAATCAAACTTCATGTCACTGTTATTTTTGTCTGTACTACTTTTTGGTGAAAGAAAATGAACTACCACAATTAAATAACATTTTTAGGATAAAAATACAAGCTTCACGTGATTAAAACAATGAGGACTTTGTGTCTTTTTCATCTTTAAACCAACAAAAGCTGTGTTACAGACGAGGAGGTAGAACAGCAGTTTTCTTCTTTCTGATGCAGATTCTATAGATTCAGCCTTTTTCATGGGGCATAGATTATATTTAACCTTCCAAACATGAAGAATTACAGTAGTTTGACTTACTCTAACACTTTAAGCTCGCTCACCGGAGGAAAGAAGTTTGTTTTTCTCTTGAGACTCGCTGCATATGTCGTTCTCCTCAGAGTCCTAGTCCAGTAGGATTGTCTTTTCTTCATTTTAAAGATCAAATATCTGCTCTAAACTCACTCAACAATGTTTTTAGTCCAAGATGTGTTGCCTGTAATCCGTTTGATAATGAAAACCGATCCTTTAGAGGCGAGTGATCACGTAAACACAGCCAACAGCGCTCCGTAATGTAAACAGAACAACACGTGAGTCTGACTTCCGCTGCGCTCTTGTGCTAATGCGATACTGCCTTCTGGTGGTGAATATATGAAAGTGCAACATGATTGTTTACTGCTGGTGCACCGAACACGTGCACCAGAGAGCGCTCTATTGCCGCACGTAAAAAAAAGCTTATGACGAAAATTTCCGTCATTGGCAGGCTACGGTTGGGTTCGTTATGACGAAAATTTTCGTCATTGGCAGGGAAAGAGTTAAGTCAGTACATTTAATCATATATTTAAGTGTGACTAGTTGAGGAACTCCAAAAAATTCTAAAAATTAATTCTGCCAATAGATTTCATAGCATTTTTTTTTTTTTTTTTTTTTGCTTATTTCATGAGAAAATGCTTGTCTTTCTCTATTTTTACCAAAACAATCCATCTATATGATTGTTACACTGGCAAATCTTTTTTTAGTCAGTGAAACAAGGTTCAAATTAAAATAAATGTTACTTAATTCAATCAGTTATGAACTCAAGGTCTAATTTAACACAGTTTGTGCTTGATATGAAACTTCAAAACAACCCCATGCAAGAATTTAGCTTTCTCTGGATCAAAATGTGCAAAAATCTTCTAGTCACGTGACTTTAGCTTTGTCTAAACAACAAATCGATTAATTGAAAGATTAATCGCCCAACTGATCAATTAGCAAAATGATAATTAGTTGCAGAATGTTTGTGTCTTTCACAATGCAGTAGGGTGTTCTCACGCCTAAGGCCCAAAGTCACTGGGATGGACTCCAGTCACTCACGACCCCTAAGTCAGTAGAAATCAGTAGAAAAGGAATAAATGAAGAATATACAATGCACATTGTAACAAATGCAATATTACTGACATTTAAGTTCTTAAAGAGTGGTATTGTGATAAAATGTTATTTTGACTGAATATCTTTAACACTATGAATGTTTGTTATACATTATTATATTAAGTTGCATCCAGTGCAAAACCATTAGGCCCCAGACAAACCTATGCCACAAACTTTAAACACTGAGTTTTAAAGGCTTATAACTTATTAATGCAACAATCACACAAAACTGTTTGTTTCTAGCATAATTTTATAGTGATTATTGCTTTATCTGATTCTTAAACTTCTCTCAGAAAGTGTCACATCTTGGAAGTTTGTCAAGAAAATCTATACACTATTAGTTGCAGCTGTAGTTAACAGTGAGCGATAAAACTGTCAGTAGTGATAAAGCTTCTAATGGTGAACATAAAAGTCTAGCTAAATGTTTGCTTTACACCTGACATCTAAAAATAAAACTTTTTTTTTTTTACATTACGGAAGGAAGAATCCGTGTAACTGTAAGAGCAACATTGTTTTGTCAGCCTTAGTATAAAGACTGTTCAATACAACTTTGAAAACAGATATTTCAGATACCTTGCAGCCATAAATAGAAGTCATTATTAGCAGCGGCTGTCATTTTTTTTAAGTCCATTAGTGCCCTGCTCATGAAAAGCACACCTGTTTGATGTGCTCATTCTGGTCACCCGCTAATGAGAAGCGACGGAGAGAATATCTGCCATTTCTGTCTAATGATTTTTCCGTCAACCCTCCTGAACGTGCGGTACCCTGTCGCAGATGTTAGCGCTCGACGAACGACCACGGTCCGCTGAAATAGCCATCAGCCTCTTCTTCGTACCGCCACAGTCATCATTATCCTGAGCGGCAGTTATCATTTTGAACTCCTCTTGCCCCGGGGCGCTTCATTTTGAGCTGTCCGTTCCAGAGATGTGTGGATCAATAAACGAGCGACAAGCAGCTGGAGACATTTTTATTCACGGTCAGAATGACAGGTGCGGTTGGTGGGATGTGATAAAAGGTTGATACACGCTGAGAATATTGACGTTGATATCCGGACTTCATTAGAATGGGGAAATGGGTCGGCTGAACGCTTGAGATGGCGTCACACAGAGGGCTTAAACTGCCATTGAATGTGACCTTGGACATGTGCTGTAATATGCAAAGTGCTGCTGGTGTCATGTGTGAGAAGGGAAAACAATAATGATTGATGACTCAACTAAGGCTCAAGCGACTATAAAGCTCAAAAGGAAAACAGTTTTCTTGTGTACGCAGTTCATAGCAGGAGGTCAAATATAGGATTTGTATAGGCGAAGAAAATTATATCAGACCATTCCTAGTTTATGTGCAGTATTGTAACACTGGAGTAATAAATGTATTTACAGTAAACCTGAACCCAACTTTTGGAGTTGGTTCTCATCTGCGTTGCTTTTTGAATTAACAATTTGCCATTTTTTCCTTGTTAGTAGGCATGTTTGTTTTTTACGATGGTTAGTCCATGGTTGGCTAATTCTTTTGTCAATGTCGCATACTGATACTTGGTAGTTGAAAATAGTGGCAGATTTCCATGGTAACAGCAGTATTTTATTTAGGTTTTTCTATCCATTGGACATCATCCAAATTTTGTGCCCACTGAAAATGTAGGTATAGGTTTCAAACTCAAGTCTATATGGTGTATCAAAAATGTATTGGAGAAAAAGGAAATAGGTTAATAATGAAAAATTAGACTTGCTTGTAAGAAAGTCCCAATAAATTCGAACAGAAAGAAATCTGTTCAGGATACTTTAGGACAATGTCAAAGTGCTCACTATTCCCAGGGAAATACTACTTCATGAAGAACTCTGGTTGCCAGAAGGCCCATCATAATCATGTGTTTTGGGACTGTCCAACTGTTCAGCCTCATCTAAAAATTGTGTAACTGGGTAACAGTTATAATTATTATTCTAATATTCAGAAGATAGAAAAGAAACAGATAGATAGATGAGAAATGTTCATTCTTCAAAAATAAATGATAAGATTTGGGTTTCTGGCTCAGGCAAATATACTGGTCACTAGTCAGCATCACACGCCAACTGACTGTTCCTTGGCGTGACTTGCCAACCTGACATTCCAAATCTACAGGACTTCTTCTTTGATCCATCTTATGTATTCGTTTTTTGATAAAGGACCAACGAGTTTCTCCAATTAATTAGTTTTTATATCGGACCACTGCAGTTGCAAAACTGCGGACCACTGCAGTTGGTCCGATATTGCCAACCATAAATTGTCCAGGACAACAAATACACATGAAGAAACATATACTCTTTGAGTCGAGACATTTGTCTAATATAGTAGAAAACCCACACCTGTCCAACCAAATCAATTCTTGTGATATTGTGTGGAATTATTCTAGACCCCCACCAGTCGATTGGTTTGCAGTTTGAAACAATGGTTCAATTCCCAATCACATTGCTGCAAGTATAGTGCCTGAGCAAAACAAAGATGGTAGCTCCCGAGGATGTACGTGTTTCTGCTGCTATTGACTCTGTTTTAGCAGAAATAGAGTCTTTCATAAATTAAAAAAGAGCAGACAGGTGCCCATGAGACACACTCTATCTCACGAGCACATGGTTTATGTGATTACGACTGGCTGGCAAACTGAATCAGCTAAAAGTATTTCATGAAATTTTCCTGGATGATTTCAACAGGGGAAGTTCCGGATAAATAGTGTTGAATATCTCAACACATATTTCATCTGGCGTGAGCTAAAAGAAAATAATACATGTTTACTTACTTTGGGTTCCTACAGTGGCAGCCATGATACTATGAGTAAAAGCCATTACAAAGAGACACTGACGTAACCATAGCAGCACAATATCGAAGTTTAAACTACAGTTTGACCTTTCCAACTATTTTGTCTACAAAAGAAGAAATGCTGATTGCAACTGGTGCCAAGTGCAGCCCCAATCACTGACTGACAGCCAAACAACAAACCATGAAGGTGTGTGCAATCAATTCACACTCTGCTGAACAGGATTGGCCTCTGGGTTTGTCTACAACACCCAGACGTAAGAAATAAGAGTCAGAAAAAGAAAATCACCTCAAATTATTTCATAACAGATATGAACGCCTACTACTCAGCATAGTCGTAATGAAGATATTGACAGGTGAGATGGATGAAGTGAAACTGAAGCATGACCGATCCAAGCATTGAACTACGCCAGATCTACTTTCAGAGACGAAGATTGATGAGGTGTATTACACAATGACAGCTGCATTACAGTACTATTGACAAAAGGTTCAATGAGGTTAGAGTTTGGTCAGTATGAGAGATTTGCCAGAGTCTATGCAAAACTGATATTGCAAGGTCAAAACTAAGGCTGCGACTAGAAATGGGAGATTTCATGATGTCAAATTTTAGAGTTATGATTATTGAAAGACAAAATATAATGATCAGTTCTTATCAGTCTTAAAAAAAAATTGCTTATAAAGATGAAAGAGCAGCAATTTTTAAACCAATACTGATGTCCATACTTGACCTCTTGCTCTGGCAATTTGGTATTTGCTGATTGAATTTGTATCCATAACAACACTCACCAAATTTCAAAAGTACCATTCACTTTAGAAAAAAAATAAAATATAGAAGGATTTTTGGATGATGTCACTGCGCATGTGTTATGCAGAAAGAGCCGCTCTCCATCTGGTTAGCGGGGAAAACTTCTTTGAATAAAACAACAAAACAAGACGAGAGCAGCTGTTTCGATCAGGTATGAACCGGTATGACAGACGTCTGTCTTCTGAAACTTGAGACAGTGTTTTTCTTGCTGTTTGTCACTCACCTGTAAGTTTTAAGGGTCGTAGGGTCTAATTTCTTTCACAAATATTGATTTAGCAGCATACCTTTTGTTTTCGCAAAGTGATAAACTCTTGTAGTTAGCTGACATCGGTGCTTTTTCGATTTTCCACAGTTTTTCTATGTGACTCTTTCTGCATATGTCCAGAAGCATCTTTATTTAGAATATGAAATATCTGCACACAAAACTCTGCTTCTCAAAAAAGTTGCATGAAGTCGTTTGAGAACTCGGAAAAAGGTTAGAAGCTTTCAAAGCTTCGGGTTAGCGGTGTGATTTTTTAAATTTTTTTTAAACTGACCTTTATTTACCTGGGGAAGTCCAACTGAATTCAGATCTCTTTTGCGGGGAGCCCTGTGGGAAGGGTCAGGGAGGCATTAATGGACATGTTTTTAGTCCCGGAAAAACCTACGCAGACAAGGGAGAACATGCAAACTCCACATAGAAAGGCCCTGGGCCGACTGGGAGTTGAACCCAGAACTTTCTTGCTTTGAGGCCAGAGCGCTAACCGCTGCGCCACCGTGTGTGCTCACGTGTAATCCCTTTTCTTAAAAACTCAAATGTGAACAGAATTAGATGAATCCTGGATAAACACCCCTGTGGGTCAGGAATGTTGAGCGTTTTTCTCTGCCCTGCTGAGGAGGACGAGGGAGACGGAGGGTGAGAGAGACATAGCAGGCTGGAGACATTTGCACTGTGGTAGATTTAAAGCAGTTTTAATAGCGATGATAATAATAAAGAGCATGTACAGATGCTGCCTAGACTACACTAATTGCGGTGAAAAAAAAAATTATGGGAGGGGCTGTGTTTGTCGGGAGACGAAGTTCTAAACGTCCTGGCCTCTATTTTTACAGTCCCCTGGATGACGAGAAGGTGTTAGTCTCGATCCTTGCCGTCTGTCTTAGTTTGTTAAAACCACACTAAAGCACTAATATTTTTTATTTATTGAAAAGCCATGTTTTATTTAGCAAATTCACACAAAAATTTGCGAGGTTTAACAAAATACATCGACAAGAATCGAATTGTCGCAAAGCAGAATCATACAGTTATCGATTATTCGATTACTATTTAGTTGACGGTTACTTCAATGATTTGTTTCAAAAGCTTCACAACCGCAATACCAAATTAGGTTTTCATTATAAAAACTGGTATTGGTATAAAACTGGTAGCACTGGTACCAACTTCAACTGGTTTCTAATGGTTAATGGATTCCAAGAATGCTACAGGCTCTCAGTGAAGAATCTTTGCAGGTCTTTTCCACACCACCATTGGGTCAGGCCTATTATAGCACACCGAAGCCGTCACAATGACAGGCTTTGTATGGCAAAGAACTGAACAATCATTAGACAAGAGCTCCATTTTGAGCCGTCACAATGTACGGCTATTACCAGGGAACATTCAGGTATTCTTTGGCTCTACCTGTACAGAAATAGAAGGGTAAGAAAAGCGTGTACAATCATGTTCAGAACTGCATACTTGCCTTGTTGGAAGCAATTGGTCAGAACGGAATAGTTCGAAGCACATTTTATGGATAAATAATGTTCTTCTCATTACTGGACCACTTTTGACCGCCTTGGCATATTCTCACTTCAACAACCGCATTTTTTGTGACTTTGACGTTAATTGTATTTTGCAGTTTCTTTTCTTGCTCTGGTAGTAATACACGTCTGGATTTTCTTTATACATGATGGTATTACTACACAATTTATTAAAGGGAAAAGATATTCATTAGCATCAACACCAAATTGGTTTTATGCGACCGTCTGGGAAATCGTGATATTGTAAATCGTTCTCTATTTCAACCACAAAATGTTCAGAACCATGAACCACAATAACATTTCACAGTAATATAAAATGGTTCAGATGTACAAAGGACAAAATGATCATGTCTATGGACTTGGGTGGATTTAAAAGAGTAAAAAGATCCAATAAATTATGTTAATTGCAGTTGTCCATGCAAATAAAAACCCCAAAGGAAATAGAAAAAACAACTTACTTGGATCGTGTGATATATTACATTTTGTCACACTGTCCAGTAGGGCTGTAATCGATGAACGAAATACTTGGATGAACAACGATATGTCCCATCAACTGATTAATTGACAAAAAAGGGGGCGTGACAAAAGCTCTGAGGCTTAAACTTCTGATGTGACCATTTATGTGACCAAAGATTAATGGATTTGATGCACATACAATTTATATAGATAATGGAAATACTGTATTTATATCTAACTGACTATGGATGGGCCAATGAGAATTTTTGAGCCGATACTGTTATCCGATATTTGACCCCTTGCTGTGGACGATAACAGATATTTGCCAATGCCGATTTTATATTTTAAATCTGATCAAAGTTTGACTTTGTTTTAGGTTTGATACTAGTATTTGCACAAGAAAACTGTAGAATAATGTTTTGCTTTAAAATCCACCACAACACATCTCACAAAATCCCATAAATATAAAAACCATGGGACCAAACTGGAACTGACATGCGCACAGACTAGAGCACTGCCTATAAAAATATCAGCAGTTCTTCCGATATCGCTCAGATGTTAAAAATTGTAAATGTCAGTCTATAAAAAATTGCATTCTGATTATTGTAATCCTTTCTTTGAACTCAAAACATAACATAGAATAGACTTTGTTTTTTTGTCTCTCTCTGATTTTATTTAACCAACATAAATGCAGAATTGTTGCCCTGTTGTACATGGAAATCAAAACCAGGAAAGGGCGCACTTGATCCATCCAAGTTTCCTGGTCACACATCAAACAGAGCACTTATACTTACGTTTTATTTTGAAAAAAAAAAAAAGGGAACTTCTGGACGGATCGGGTCTTCCGGTATGAAAAGGTCCTTGACAACGCCATTTCGTTTGCATTTCCCAGCGGGAAGGAAGTTGCGTTGTATTGACCAATATATGAGCGGTGTTTCTTGTTCATGGTTTTTTGTCTCGTTTTCGGAGTGGGCAAGCTTCTCAAAAGGCTTAGTTCGTTTGACAAAAAGAGCAGTGTGAAAGCGAACCACTCCAGTTGAAAATGTTAACAATGTTTCAATTTTGATCCCCAATCGAGTCTACTGGACTGTTAAATGTGAAAACAACCTTAGTCTGCTTTAAACCTGGTTGCTGGCATTAGCAGGCAAATTAGCAGAGCATCGTTGAAGGATTTTAAGTTTTATATTTACACAAAAATAATATATACCAATAGATTGATAGTTTACACTACAACTGCAATAGCCAACACTTTTAAAGCAATTGTCTGAGTACATAAATTAAGAAGGAATGATACACGCTTGTCCAATTAGTCTTAGATAAAAACACACATTTACAGCCAAGCTTTTTCCTAAAACCTCATTATCTTTCCTTTTCAAATCAATTGTAGGAAATGACATTGCTATTCACTGCTAAAAGCCTCTCTGGAGCGCAGTTAAACCTTTGCCGAATCCATTCTCCTTTCATGTATTAAGCTATATCTTCCACAGTCAGTTTGCCTCATTCTTGTACACAGGCTTGCGTCACCTCCGCTCTAAAAACCGGGGCCTTTCTCTTTCCACCGCGGTCGCCTGCCTTTTCACACGTCTGCTTCCCGCACTGTTCAGGGGGGAAATGACAAACGGCCTGCTCCGGCGAGAGGGGGGAATAAAAGGATCAGACTGCTACCTGTTATCTGCGACTTCACGGTGGCCCTGGCTCCAGATGGATCGGGCAGATTGCGGTGACTCGGTCGCAGCCAGCCGGTCGTTCTCGCTGATTGTCTGAATCCCCCGCGCTCCCGTTAAGGGAATAATGACCGCAGCGGAGACCCGAGGCCACACGTGAGGAAAACAAACATGTCACTGAGTTTTGGAGGGACGGTCATGGTTTGTGCTGCTGCTGTATTTTTATTTTTATTTTTTTGCTTGCGGATTTTGTTTTTGTTCGGAATGCACTACTTTCTCGCTTTCTTTTCAATTATGCGGAGAAAGAAAAAATACAAACACATTATTACCCATGTGACTACATTTGCCGCGGCCATTACGCCAGTGGAGCTACCATCGAATCTAATGGGAAGAATCTTGAAATTTAGCTGTCCTTGGCATTAAATTAGGCCAAAAATAACAGTACGTCTGAAAAACTGAAAAATTAGCGACCGTTTTGTGGCCCAACTTTGCTTTTCCATGAGTTTTGAGTTTTGAAGTATAAATTGCGCTCTGGATCTGCTATTTGTGGACATCTGGTTCACTTTACACCTTCTTATGTCATTAAAACGTTTTCTTGATCATGTTTGTGTGAAATATATTTGACAATAATGCCCTGTACATAAACGTTTACTCATACTGACCATTTAAACAATACGATCTTGACATAAAAGTGAAAACGTTTTCTCCTCACACTACTTACTCTGCTTATTTAATAAACTAATTAAACATACAATTGTCAAAACACAATGACGATTTTGAATTGTTTTAAAGTGATTGTTTAGTTATTAACCAGATTAAAATACAAATCAATACTGTTTATCACCAATCCAGAGTCATCCATACCTTCTATACTGTCGACTATACAAAATTTTAGCAATATGTCAGGATATAAAATAAATACAAATAAAACTATTGCTATGCCATTAGGAAATCTGACTCTGATGCGCGATATTCCATTTACTTGGTCGGCCTCTGGATTTACATATTTAGGGATTCAAATCTCTCCAAATACAAAAAATGTATTGAAAGAAAATATAGCAATATCTCATAAAAATATTAAAAAAGATCTTCTCAGGTGGATGGACCTCCCCATCTCCTGGATGGGGAGAATTAACTGATTAAAATGAACGTGTTACCACGACTTCTATATCCCTTACAAATGCTCCAATAAATCTAACCAAGAAATATGTTAAAGAAATTGAAAAAGACCTCTCACAATTTATTTGGAAGGGTAAAAAGCCCAGATTGAGTTTAAAAACATTGCAGCTACCTAAAGATGAAGGCGGATTAGCTTTTCCTAATATTCAACATTATAACTGGTCCTGTCATTGTAGAGTTATCCATGAATGGATTTATACTTATCTAAAAGATGCTGGTAGACCGCTGGAATCTTGGACATGCACCCCATTTAATCTGGTTAGTGAACTACTGAACAAGAAGTTGAAATTACACGGTAACTTAATGATCGATAATTATATTAAAACATGGAGAGACATGAACAAATACATATCAGGTAAAATTTGTTTGAAGTATTTAACCCCAATTATAAATAACCGTAGTTTTGCCCCTGGTGTTAAAAATGCTTTATTTCAACGATGGTACAAGCTAGGAATAAGAGTGGTTGGTGATGTGTTTGATGGAAACGTCATTATGTCTTTTGTGCAACTCCAGAACAAATACGGAATACCTCAAAAAGATTTTTTTGCTTATTTACAGATTCGTCACTTTATTAACTCTAATTTTGACGTTTCCTGTGAAACGATGTGCCTAAATTCTTTGGAAAAACATTTTTTGGACTGGAATGTGAACAAAAGTTCTATTAAACAATTTTATATTATACTGCAGGATCATAATAAACATAACATTCAAAAATTGATTAAGTGTTGGGAAGAAGATCTACAGGTCCACTATAATGATCTTAGTTGGAGGGAGAGTGTGAGATCTGCACATTCACTATTTCTCAATAACAAATTTAAAGAAGTACAATATAGAATTTTACATAGGCAACACAGAACTCCAACTTTTCTTAACAAAATAGACCCCAGCAAATCACCAAGGTGCCTTAAGTGCAAAACAACAATGGGGACATATTTACACTGCTTTTGGACGTGCCCAAAAATTTCTAAATTTTGGTCCTGGATAACTAAAGAATTGTGCAGTATTTTTAAATGCAAAATATGTAAAGATCCCGGTCAGTATCTATTAGGGCTGCCAACACCGAACAAACTATCTGACAAAAATAGACATGATCTATTATTAAAATTATTATTCTTGGCACGAAAATGTGTTTTATTCAATTGGATTAAAGAAAAGCCACCAACTATTACTCAATGGTATAAAGAAATTTTTAGTGTCTTACCTATGGAAAGACTCAGTGCAAAATTGAAAGGAAATGACAACGTTTTCTTGGATATATGGCGGCCTCTGATGGAGTACTTACCCAAGGATTTGAGTGATACTTTACAAAGAGGTGCGAGCTTGCTTCAGTGGCAGGCTATTGGCAGGAATACTTGACCAGTTTAATTTTATTTCTCCTTTTTTTTTTTTCTTTTCATGTTTTCTCTTCGCTACTGTATGCGTATGTGGCATTAACTAAGCTCAGACTGCTCAATGTTGTGTCTATTTTTTTGTTGTACTAAAATGTAAAAAACCTTAATAAAATGTGTTTAAAAAAAAAAAAATACAAATCAAAACATCTGCAGCTTATTAAATGTAAGTCTTGACTAATTTCTCGTTGGTTTAGCTGCAGAAATCCACTTTGTTCGATTAAACGATCTGGCTTTCTTTTGTTTTTGATCATTTGTAAGTGTGCAAAAATAATCCATATTCCGTAGAGCTCTGATAAAGTTTGATAATCCCGGCTGCAGCTGTTGAATTCTAATGGTATCGCCCCTGCCAGCCCGAGAATACGCGGTGCATACTGGGATAGCGTGACGTCAGCCATGAAAGAAAATTTTGATTAAAACTGATTTAACATGATTTATTTGATAGATTTACTATTTTAGTTCTATATCAAGATCAACTATACAGTATCATTAGGGCTTTGTACAATCTTTGGTTCCATAAAAAGAGTTTGAGCAAGAGTAACGTGTTTGGTCAGAATGTGCAGCCAGTGTTTGTAATCAGAGACAATCTAGACAGAGCAGTGGGATGTCACCATATATCAGATTAGAAACTGGATTGATGACAACAGACGTCTTGAATTGAAAGTTGCAGATTTGTCTAGCTTGCTTTAAAATGTAAAAACAATAAAGAAAATGCTATTAAGAAGACATCAAAAACATACACAGTGCACCTTTAAATTCACAAACATGGGCGCAAACATACAAATTGTATGTATTTTGTTGCTGCATTTTCAAAGTAATATTTACTAAATGTCACACGGAACATTCCTGTTGTGTGGCTTTAACAACAATGGATGATGGGAACAGAAAGAGACTGATTGAGAGGAAATGACTCATGTTCTTTATGGTTTTTTTTTGTGCTTGACAATATCAACAGTCTGGAGACATTTTATAAATATTGGCCTAACGTTTTCATTCAGAACAGAGCATGCTTTAGTTCAGTTCTGCTCAAGCCCCTATGTTATGAGCTATGATAATGGAATGCATTTATGGCGTATATCTGTCATTGTGAACACAGTGCCATCTGTTTTAAGCCACACACGGAGACTTCGTTGAGAGCTTGACAAAATGATTTCATTCAAATGTGCTGCCCTTCGATTACTGCGCTGCATAAAGCAGTGTAGTGTGACATAATCCTTTTGGCAGAGCAAAGAAAGTGAAAAGGTAACGTCAAATAGTCTCAATAGGCGGCTAGAGTGTAGTGGTTTTACATTCAATAGTATTGTATTCTTGTAAAACTTTACGACAAGCTTTGAGGAATAGAAAAGTCTGCCGTTTAAAATAATGGAGATAGTTTAACCTCTACAATCTCTGAGTCTTGAGAGGTATCAAAGTCAGAATGAAATAACCGACCTTTCCGTTGTTTTGGTATTTCATTGTATAAATTGAAATAGTGATTACTTAGGTTCTTAGGTTCAGGAGGAGGACCACACCTTGCTCGCCTCCTCGACCATACCTCCAATTACCCTCTACTTATACCAAGCAACACATCTTGTCTCAGCTACTTCGACCCCAGCTTAAGACATCTACACGTGTGGGGGTTCCTGCATCGGCTGAACAGATTGCCAAGACGTAGCCCCCATTCTGAGTCAATAAATATCTTTTGTTGTGGTGCGGTCCTTGCAATTGAACTAGGGTTTAAACCTGGAAATCAACCAGTGATTTGGAATCTTTTTCAGTCACGACCTCCAAAATAACAACAAATACAAACACAACACCAAATGTAGGGTTGGTAGGGTGGAGCGATGCAGCATACGTTCAAGTCTCTTTGAAGTGCACCGATAAAAAAGAGCATTCAAACAAATACCCAAACCAAACAACCACCAGTTGTCGAACAAATGACTCAACGCTTGGAAATGACGTAAATAACAAAAGGTTGCGCACAAGTAGTCGTCAAACTCTGACAGAGAACAAAAGATGCTTTACATTGCGACAGAGTTATCTTACAGATTGAGCTCAACTTCTATTTCCTGCCGCAGTCCAGCCTTCGTACTGTAACTCTTCTCCGTCTTTGTGGTATTTCCTCTGTCCAATAGGCATACTTTTCCATGCTTGCGTCCATTCAAACTTGAGAAATAACAACAATCCATGCCCGGCACACTGTTTTCTGTAAACGTGGTTTTCGGTTTTCCAGTGCACTGATTTGGTGGTTTGGCAGTAGTTACGTAGAGAGACTAGCGCCATCTAGTGCCTCCGCTCCATTTCATTTCACTCCAGCAACTAGGTCAGGAATTCAGTGTTTGTTGCTGCTTGAATCAGCTTGAGATGATGACTAATCAGTGAATAGAAAAGGCGATGAAGTCAAATTTAAGCATCTGTTTGTAGTTGGTGCACTCTAGTCTGATGTATCAGCCGGTTTCATTTCACTCTGTGGAAACGACAATGATCAATAACGTCCATCTTTACGCTGCACCTCTCGGGCGACAATTGATGTGTTGGTCGCATCACAACGGCCTACGTAACGAACAAAACGGCAGTGATGAGTTAATGCGAAAAAGGAGCCGCCTACCATAGAACAAACAAGCTGCAATACTGAGACTTCAGACGGTTTCTACGAAGTGAAACGAAACTGGCATCAGGCTAGTAGTTCCGAGCCAATCACACAGCTGCATACTAGTGAGGCAGACGCCGCAAAAAGTCTTTAAAAATTCCACGGCCTGCTCCTCTGACCTCCGACAATCAGATCAAACACACAAAACCGTCTGTCAGCAAAACCTTTAAGCCACACATAAAGTCATTATCAACTCTTTAGTCTTACATTTAATTCTGTTTAAAAGACATAAGCCTAGACAAATGTTTTTGGTCCCAGCAAATATGAATCTACTGTATATCTATCTCTGCATTTGAAAGGTGTTAAAAATAGCTTAAGATGGTGATGTTAAATTTCATATTCCATGTTAAAATCAATAGCAACAGTGACCCAAAATAAATGCACATATTCAGTATTCAGTAACTTAAGATTTTTAAAGTATTCCTTCCAACGTTTCTGCTGAGCTGATAACAGCTCCACACACCTCGCAAACTGTCTAGAAGCTACAAGTTATTTCCCAGATCCTAAATAACCAAGTTTAGAGCCAGTAGGGAATACTGTGCGAGTTTTACACACATCTAGGAAAAAGGAAGCAATACCTGTGCAGCTACACAATACAAAACTAGATTGACTCACACTTTGGTTGCATCATGAACTGTTCAAAATGCCAGTCACGTTCAACTTAGATTACCGTGATAAGCTCCAGCCTTACCGTGTGCGTCTCGGTAGTAAGCGTGTGTAACACTCCGGAATCTCTCCTGCCCTGCCGTGTCCCAAATCTGAAACACAAGATTGATTACATGCATTGTTATGGCAAAGTGCATTCAAGACAGCATTGTTTCATTACGGGGCTGTGATTACTTCCAGTCGGACCGAAATTGAGAACGCTCATAATTAAACAGCGAACCCGACGGTGGTCTGAAGTAATTACAAACAACATCATTATAGTATAATAAAAAGAAAATGATTAGGGACTTGTTTGTCATGCATGGTTCTGTTTGAAGTTGTGACCAAAAGCTTACTGCAAAATAGATTCATATTTTTCTTTTCCTCTAAATTTGAATCAGATTAATCCGCTTAGGGTTATTAAGTCCTCTGATAATCTTGCAAGTTTTTTTTTTTTTTTATCAGACTTTTGTTTAGATAACACCTTGACAACTTTGGTAGCACACTGTAAGCCTTCTTCATAAGTATTAGTTATTCAAGCTGTAACCTGGCCCAAAAGTCCAGCTCGAGCTGAACCAAGCTCGTAATTGCTCAACCTGGAATTTATTGCTTGTATATTTGAGCCTGATCCTGTTCAAGTCTGTGCATTTTAGCCAGTGTTTAACCATGAAAGCTTATGAAAACATAGCTGTGGGTGGCGTGGGTGGTCAATTGCTGGAAAAACAATATATAAAAAATTATGTCGTCTGGTCAGCGTGTGTCCTTCTTTCCAATTTCAGTTGGTGAGATTTGACAGATGACAGATTAATTAGCCAATCAGGGACACCCATCGCCTCCCGAATGAAAACCAACATGGCTGCTTCCGACAAAAAAAAAAACATAGAAAAAATATCACATGGAACTAATGCAAAATCAACGAGCAAAGCAAAAAAAAGATTTTAAAATATAGGTGAATGAAGTTAGATTTTGGTCTAAAGACTGGTGACCAAACAGCTCCTTTGTTTCATCTGCATCATGCAAATAAACTAATCACATGGCCTGGTACGTAGTGAACCGACGGGTCACGGCCTCTGACAGAAGCGGAGCATCAGCCCTGTAGCAGATCACAGTCTTGAACAGAACCAGAGGCACCAGGACTACCGTGGGTCACAGCTTCAGACAGAACAAGATTGAGGCACCGGGGCTGCTGCGGGGATCGCTCATTTGCAATGCGTATTTGTGGAGACAAGATCCGGTTTACAAGCAGAAACGCAGCTGTCCGAACTGACGATACGCGCTCATCCAGGTACTGTGATTATGGAAGGGCATCCGACACAAATGTCCCCTAACTGGGCAGAGCTTATAAGACAATGCAGATGTCTTGGAAGGGGCCGGGACATTCGGGCGTGCAAAACCAGAGCAAATAAAACAGCAGAGAAGAAGAATGATATAAATCTACAGTTCAGATCAGAAGCTCAGATCTGCAGAGTCTCCCGATCTCCAGCTTTATACTACTGCAAAGAACTGCAAGAAGTGTATTTTTCCCACAATCCGCAGTGGTCTGATGTGGCTTTCAGGTCATATTACGAGGCTTCTTGCGGGAATCTACGTGAATCTGTGCGGCTTTGAACAAATACTAACCACAGTGAACTGGAACTAGTTTAACTGTCGCATTGCAAGAAACACGACCCAAACCTGTCTCAGTATCAGTGTACACACTGTGTTATGGTTAGGGTTAGCTTTTGGCACAAGCCGAGAACAGTAACTGCTGCATCTACAGTTCCTCACAGATCGGATTGGTGATTAGGTCACAGAACTCACTGATTTCGATACCTAAAAATGTATCAGTGCTTGCTTTGAATGTCGATAACAAAATAGCCCTAATTTTTACAAAACCAAATCTCCAAAAATCTGTTCCCAATTATTTAGTTTTCTCTAAACCATGGCTTAAAATTCATTTGCATACATGGCAGAAGTGATTTTATTTTACTAACATTTACACATGGCTCAGGGAATGTCTTTCATCTCCTCCTCATGCCTTTTCCCGGTGACACCAAAGTGAGCTGCTCCCTTCAGTGTCATCACTCGGGCAGAGCCGGGCTAATAGACTGATGGAGACTTTTCCGAGGCCTCATTAAGTCATCACAGGAGCTCGGTCGACCCCGCAGCAGATTACAGAGACATACGGGAGGTATTTACACCGCAGGAACGCACCGTCAGTCATTTGTTAATAACATTACATCCAAACAGTCTCCACGCGTTTGCCTGAAGTGAGCGAGCGCACACACGCTGACATTTACATAAGCTCTGAAACAATTAGATTAAAATGCTCACCTGTAGCTTGACCTTTACCGCATCAATGGTCATCACTTTATTCTGAAAGACAAAGGAAAGGGAGATGTAAACAGCTGAACAGAGATAGGTCGGGTAAGGATTAGCATTTACAATAAGGTGAATGCACTGAAAAATAAAGAAGATAAAAATGTATTCTAAGGCATATTTCTTCAAACAACTCAATAAACTAAAAAAACTAAAATAAAAAATACAGCCCACACATATTTGTTCTGTCTGGAGTTGCGTTGATGGTGAGTTTATTGAAGATATGAGGAAAAGATGGCAAAAAAGAAGTGAAATCATAAGACTACAGGCAAAAACTGGTGCTTAGTGCTGTGTTGCTGGCTTGTTTTATTTTGTAATGTAGTCTGTAATCTTTCACAAGGATAAAAATGCTTAACAGATAGCATTTCCATGTCTTGTTTTTTCGGCTATGCATTTTGTTAGTCCACAGTTAATAATAATAAACAGGGCTAGTAAGTAAAAGTAAGAAAAGTGTAGTTTGCCATGCATAGTAAGTTATTATTGCATGTTGTTTAAAGGTACACTGCAAGGGCGTCATCTTTGGTGTTTAGTGGCGCTGCACTATTCTTTAACACTCAAAGACAAATCTTATGGCTTAAAAGTCTTGTTGAGATGTTAGTTTCTGCATAATGTTTTCTCAAGTAAGAAAAGAAAGTTATTACTATAAAAATGTAGTTGCTGACTATTTTATTTGTTATTTCTGACTGATTGACGAGTTTGCAAACTCCAAAAGTGATGATTTTGGGGTGACTAGACCCAATAAACTTAACAAAAAATTAATTTACCTGCCTCCAGTCTGATTGAAATAACATTGGACTGTAGAATGTGATGTCATCTGAAACCCAGCAATATAATCACCAATTGAGTGTCTCATTGATCTCCAGTGCACTTCAGAGATTCTGACATTTCTCAAAAGCATGTCTGAGTTCCTTACACTTTGCCGTTTTAGCAGGTCTGTTATGAGTCATCTTCTAGATGGCGGTATTTACTCGGAATTGACTGCAACTTTTTTTTTTAATTTATTTTATTTAAACTCAATGTAACACATTTGTCTGAAATAAACAAGCAAAACAAAGAGTTTATGCGAAATTAATACAAATAATTATAATAGTAAGTCACTTCCGCCCAACCAGCGCGGGAGAATTCAGCCTGAACCACTCACATTTATGAGGCTGTCTGCGCTTATAGAGGCAACCTCAGTAAGTTTACAAAACATCATGGCGAACATTCAGGCAAGTGCAAACAAACTTTATTTTGATATATCGCAATTTTGAGCATGAATAAAATTGTGATAGCAACTTCTTTGTTATGGTCTCGTTTGGCTCCCTCTTGTGTTGTCTTTGTTTGTTGTTTTGCAGTCTTGGTTCCTGTTTGGTGTGGTCTCCGAGCAGGCACAGCTGTCTCCAGTTCCCTCATCACTGCAATACAAAGACTCCTGGTTCATCTCTACTCATCGTCAGAATGTTCGTCCACTTACCTGGTGACAACTCTCACTTAAAGCTTTGTGTTACTTTTAAGAAGTCAAGTGGCGGCACGGTGCTGAGCGGTTAGCGCTCTTGCCTCACAGCAAGAAGGTCGCGGGTTCGATTCCCGCATGAGCCGGGCCTTTCTGTGTGGAGTTTGCATGTTTCTCCCCGTGTCTGGGGGTTTCCCCGGGCACTCCGGTTTCCCCACCAACCAATAACCAATAACATGCACGTTAGGTAATATCCTCCAGCTACGGTAGTCCTGACCAAGCCTAGCAAGAACATCTGGAGATGGGTCCCGAGCGCTGCACTGTGGCGATCACTGCTCCTGAGGAGATGCCCCAGAGCATTGAAGGATGGGTCAAATGCAGAGGACAAATTCCCTACGGGGACAATAAAGTATACCTTAACCTTAACCTTAAGAACTCCTCTCTAATTTTTGTCCTTTTTGTAGACTGGCCGCCTGCTCGGAGCCCACCCACAGGACCAAGCCAAGCCTCCATGGTGGAGAGATTTTTGTTAAATAAAAACTTAAACTTTGCTCTACGAGTCTGCTTTGGGGTCCTTCTGTAACTAAACTTAACATTCTTTTCTGGATTGGAAAACCATTGAACTGCACATATAAAATATTTATCTGAAAAAGGTTGAGCAAACATGAGTGACAATAACATTTGTATTAAGTAATATTAATCATACACGGTTTACATAACATTCATCTCACAATTCACACTCTTTGAACAGCTCTTGCTAAGGTACAATGCAAACTTTAGTGACTTTACACCATAACTATTTAGTTGAGATGGCTTTATTCACAATAGTGTGTAAAACAGTGCATTTAAACAACACTGCTACCATGCATTTACAATTCACCTTTACAAAAACAACTATTAAAAGGCTCCAATTGACTGTTACTAACTTTTTTTGTAAATAAGTAAACTTTATCTTTTCCAAAAAACATTGTAAACACAGCCCTTTGCGAAAATATCCGATTGTATTTTTTTATTAAAGAATATTTTACTTTACATTAATAGCTAAAAGATTGGCGGTGCTTGGGTATACATTTCAGTTTCACTTTGCTGTCAGATCATAAGTAGTTTTCTGTAGATTTCAATATTTACTTCATGTTTTGCAGCATGAAAATAACTTATTACAGTTGAATGATTATTAATGTTGAGAAATTTACAAATGTTGCAGTTCCTGTTGTAAATGTCGACAAGCTATCCCATTTTATGATCTAAAATGGAACCTGTTATAAAATAGCCTGTAACCTTGCTGCCATCCCCTGCATTTTGACACTAATCGATGCCCTTGACTCAAGGTATAAAATACTTGTCATGAAACGAAAATGGGCTAAAAGCAATGTTCGCTTTCAAGGTCTGGCAAATGGAAGCACTTCCTTAGAGCGGCGGTTCCTAAAGTGGAGGTCGCAAGAGGACAAAGAAGACAAGATTTCAAATGATAATACATTTAAAAAGCAAGAAATATATATATGTTAATGTTTTCTATGTTGTTTGAAAGGAATTTCCATTTTAGAGCAACAAATGAATTTTTACAGTAAAAACTTGCTTTGAAAGGCATTGCTTGGTGCTTTTTTAGGTGTGCAGAGTTGGTGTAATGAGGGAACTGGCCTTTGCAGCGAGGTTGTCCTTTGTCAGAATGGTATTGTTGGACAGTTCTGTGCTCTTTACAGTTGGAACTCTATGCAGAAAGTAAACAAATGACACTATGAAACTTTATGTATACTTTAATAAAAGAGCAACACATAGAAGCAAGAAGAAGGTGGCTCCTTAACTTTGTGGAGATGCAAACCTGCTCAGAATAATGACACAGATTTGAATGCATTTTAGTACAATAAAAAATAATACAAGTAGTTCTTGAAATGTTGAAAGCAGTGTTTGCAAACCTTTTAATTTTTTTTATGCTCACAATAAGTCCATGTAACCAGCTCCTCACCTCTAATGATTATCTGCTCTCTTGTGGCCTTTACATGTCAGGATTAATCCACTCGCACTGCTGTATCATTGATGTTTTCATTCTGACATCAGCCACTGGATCTATTAAATGGTACTACTAGATGGATTCTTGTCATCTAGAGAATTCATCTGGAGAAATCCTTGCTGCTGTACTGTTGAAAACGGCCACCCTGAAAAAGAACAATCACAGCCAAGTAGTGGACCAATGCACCATATTCGGTTGGGTGAGCATTTGAATCAAAAGCTGACTTCTTCAAATTTTGAAAAACGTTCAATGGAGATCTGTGGAGTTTTTGATAGGAAAGACGTGCTTTTCTCTCAACTGAATAAAAACGTGACTTCTTGGCAACTTATGCGCTGAATCCAGATAGGGCTGGGCGATATGATAAAGTAGATATCCAATAATTTTTGGCATATCCCAATTACCATATTCTGACGATATTATGTCAAACCAACAGGGAAAGGCTTTAGTCGACTTAAGATGTGTGTTTCAATGAAAAAAAATACAGCTAATCAAGATAGTTGTGTATAAAAAGTCAGACTAATACAAATTTTGGTAAATGAAGGCCCAAATGAGCGAATAATTGACAAAAATATCACATTTCTACCCTTATTTGAAAGTTCACAATGTAACTTTCTTCATTTGCAATGTTCAACAGCATTGTTTTGAAGCATTTTTAATATTAACTATATACTCAATCTATTTTTGGATATCTTGATTCAACATTAAAAAAAATGTAAACATCAAATATATTGTGTTGTTGTTGATGCTTAAATATTCTGTCTCTTCCATTGTTCGGCCTAACTTTCCCGTTGCTACAGTTACTAAGTTGTTTTTTGTACTACTTTGCTCCGATTGCCAGCAGAACCATGCTGCCCATCCATCATTACCGCGGATGTGATGTTACCGGCAAATAAGATGGATGAGTGCAAAACCCCGGTGAGATCCCAACGGGAATATCAGCGGTCCTTCTTAATAGGGCTCACACTGTACGCCGGGTGGAAGGTCTGCAGCCCATGTCTACTCCTTTTTGCATCTTAAACAGCCCTCGTTATAAAGTCGAATGTTTGTGAAGCTTTGTCGGTGGCAGGCATGTGCGAGGAGCTTGCTGAGAAACTGCTTGCTGGTTTTGCAGTCTGAATACATCATTTCTCTTCCTTTCATTCTGGGGGGCTGGCCATATCTGTCCCCAAAACAGGAGAGACTGCACGCAAATGCCAAGCAGACGCACACTGCCCGCTAATCAAAGCAAAGCATTCGCTGGGTTTCAAGTTTCTGCTATGTGATAGATAAAAAATACGCAACACACTTTGTAAAGGAGGAACTGGACAAATTTAAAGGTGCTGTACCTGGTTTTGGACATTTTAAAACCTGGAAAAAAAATTAAGTGCAGTGATTCAAATTTATTCTACACTTACTTAAGACGTCCTCATTATTCACCAAGATGAGTTTATAGCATACCTGGGCAAATTTCGGCTCTGGACCTGTTTTAATCAGGCCCCCAGCATGTTTTTGAGAAAGCAGCTAATTTTCATATTTTCTATATTTGACTGGCTTAGGAATGGAACATGTTTCTGTGCTAGTGGCCACAAAAAAGTAAAAATTATAGATTCTACATCTCAAGTCTACATTTTACAGATACGTGCTTGCATTAATGACAATTTGATACAACAAAGATCGCTTTACGGCCCACCGCAACGAGTTTGGATTCAAATATGGCACTCAGGAGGAAAAGAATTGCTCACCCCTGGTTTAAAGGAACTTTTCAAAATCTTACAAACAGAAGTGTATTGTTGAGTTGGGCTGGACAAACAAATGACAGCAATCAAAATTTCATCCCTCACATTAACTGAACGATTTCGATTTGATTTTATTTCGAATTTTCAAAAAACTTGTAATGACTGAAACATAAACTAGACTGACTTCTACTAGTCTGACATGACTGGATTGCGATCTCTCGATCTTTCAATATTTGCCCAGCCTAGTGCAACAGTACGTTAAAATCATGTTTGGTTCGGTTGTTGAAGACACTGGTCCATATTTTGTACATTTTTAAGTGGAAAAGAAGTCACAAACTATTCAACTCAAATTATATCAAAATATCTAAAATATTTTTAAATAAAAATAAGTAGGTCCAATGAGACCAAAGAGTCCTGTAAATTAGAAATATCTGCACTAAAATCAGAAAGCAGCACAGATTTATGATAGAACAAATTAGTTTTCTAACCAAAGTCCATTTTAGCTTGATTATTGCGCTACTATAGGAAAAAAATTGTAGTTAATTTGATCAAAGATCTGCTTTGGTTTGAAAGAATATGAATAAGGTCATACATGTCTATATGTGCATGTTTATTGAAAGTAAGCTGTTTAGGGTGTAGGCGTACCATTAATCACCAACCCTCTATGGCTCCTTCTACAGAACAATACAAGATCAGATCTTTGATTTGGCCTGAATACTGAAAACAATTTGGTTATGATTGCATTTTTAAAAACCCTATCCATAATTACACAGACAGCACACATTGGTCTCATTTTCACCTAAAGTGCTGATTATACTGTTTGACATTATCTGTGAAACACATTTTACTTAATTAAATGAAAAATATCAGGTACAGCAGCTGGGACTCAAGATAATGTTTGTACAAAAGTTTCAAGGCTGTTTGTATATATGGCTGGTTCATAAGTTTCTGCATGTATGCGTTTTTGAAGCCCATTACAATGTTTGCACAACCACTATGCAGCAAATAATGCTCGAATTGCAATTTTCCACCGCCCTGGAGGCTACTAACTGCAAGCCAAAAAGAATGGTGTCATCCTTTCTCTAAATCCAATAGACCGACTGAAAAAGAGAAGGAAAAGTTACATTTTGTTGAATGAGGATCCTATTCTATATGGTATGTTCAGATGGGAAAGTTGCTAAAATCATAAATCATGATTAATATAACGATGTGACAAAGAGAACTAGGTGGAGTTTTCACGTTCTTTTATGAGTCTGGGTGGACTTTGCATGTTCTTTTATGTGTCTGGGTGAAGTTTTCATGTTCTTTTATGTGTCTGGGTGAAGTTTGCATGTTCTTTTTATGTGTCTGGGTGAAGTTTGCATGTTCTTTTATGTGTCTGGGTGAAGTTTGCATGTTCTTTTATGTGTCTGGGTGAAGTTTGCATGTTCTTTTATGTTTGTTCTTTTTTTGGTCTGGGTGAGTTTGCATGTTCTTTTATGTGTCTGGGTGAAGTTTGCATGTTCTTTTATGTGTCTGGGTGGACTTTGCATGTTCTTTTGTTCTTTTCTGTGTCTGGGTGGAGCTTACATATTCTTTTTCCATGTCTGGGTGGAGCTTACATGTTCTTTTCCATGTCTGGGTGGAGTTTGCATGTTCTTTCCTGTGTCTGGGTGGACTCTGCATGTTCTTTTCTGTGTCTATGTGAAGTTCGCATGTTCTTTTTCATGTCTGGGTGGACTCTGCATGTTCTTTTCTGTGTCTAAGTGAAGTTTGCATGTTCTTTTTCATGTCTGGGTGGACTCTGCATGTTCTTTTTTGTGTCTGGGTGGCGTTTGCATGTTCTTTTCCGTTCATTCGCCCACCAAAAAGGAAAAGTTAAAACCATACACTGGAATATTCTTTATACAGTTCCACATAGTGGGATATTTAGTTAAAAGATCAATGTTTCTTTGGAAAAACTGACTACAAGCTCTGTCCACAGTTCGGTCTGACATTTGAATCATATTTTGTGCTGAATCATCTTTTTACGTAAAACTTTATGTACAGCAATTTGGCCGAAACACGGTCAATAATCACGGTCTTGTTGGGGAATACGGCCCAATAGCTCAAGCTACATGAAAAGTATCTAAACATTATCTTTGTGTGAATGTGTGTCTGTAACATTAACCTTGGGGCGCAGCACTAGAGTCTGAAGTGGAAGAAGAAAGCACCTGCACTGACCTTATAATAACCAGGCACTAAAAAGCAGAGAAAGAGCTTTCACAGGCAGATAAAAGGCGCTTCATTCCACCATGACCCTCCAATAAACAAAGTAGGCAGCTTTACAGTGTCATGCACAGGAATACTGATTACAGCCCAGAATACAGCAGGCAGACAGTTTGAAAAAAGAACATCCACAATCACACATTTAAAAGTCACAGCGATGGTAAAGCTCTTCCATTACATAATAGTCTCAGAATGAAGCTAATGAGAAGAGATAAAAGTATTCCTCAGCCGTTGGGTTTGAATGCTTCATTACCTGCACAAAAGTCAATTTCCTTTACAGTTGTGAGAGGGTTCTTCTCACACCGCCTCATTTCTTCTTCTGCTTTTCATCCATATTACATTAGCATAAGGCACTGTTTTTCAACTAGGGGTACGGGGGCATTTGGGGGTACACGTGCACATGCCAGAGCACATTTAACATTTGTATAAGCACATTTTTACATGGGAATTTTTTTGGTCAAACTTCACAAAAACGAACGACTTTTTCTGTGAATGGTTTGTAAATAAAAAGCAATAGGCGTTTTCGCACTGTAGGAACTTTTTGTTGTTCCTGTTCTGGCATGTTCCCGCATAAGAAGGACCAGGAACCAGGGAAGCCAATGTGGGGACCAAATTAGCTCCTGCTCTGGGGCGAATACTTTTCCCTTAGAACCTTTCAGTGATGCAGTGACGCACATCAACAACGCCAGGCACAATGGAAAGTGTTTATTGAAATTATAATGGCATTTAAGTTTACTGATAGTGGTGCGAGCTGGTCGGATGCAGAGGTTCAAGCAGAGGTTCAAGTCCGCACGCTAACGAGAAGGTACAGCGGGGCTTTGAGAGACCCAAAAAACCTTACGAGCATCAGCAAGCTAGCTGATGAGCTAGCGCAAGTTGGTATTTATCCCACAGGTAAGCAAAAAAAAAAAGAAAGAAAAAAGACACAGGACTATAAGAAAATCAAGGACCACAGCAGCCGGAGTGGGGTGGGTAAACAGAAAAAAACACGAATGGTTTTGTGGCTTTCTAAAAAGTTTCTTTTTTCAGCCATTCCTGTCATTTTTTTGTGACACCAACAGGGTCAGCTTCACAAAATTCCTCAAAATGCGGTTTACTTCCTCTAGCTGAGACAGTGGACTAAACCCTTTCCTAAAAATACAAAAATGACAAACAGAGCGAAGGATCAAACCCAACACCACCATTTTACATTCCATACTATTTTACAATATTGTCTCATCCCTAATGGTGGCATATATTGAGGGGAAAATTACACAAAGATGATTTTTTTTACTGAGTAAAATTCTATCAAATAACCAAGAGACAAAACGGTAGAAATTTCAAAAACACACTATAAAAACAAACATCAAAACACACTTAGAATGCTAAATTAGCAGCTTGACTTCTACTTGAGTTCTGGTGCAAATAATGGGTAAAGAAATAGCTAAACAACAAAAGTCTCCAGAATGCTATCAGAGACAGCCAGTATACACCAGTTGTGTACATCCTACAGCAGGGTTATTCAACTTAAATCTGACCCTTTACCCATCTTTCAAACATAGGAAAACACATTTGTTCCTCTTTGCTCGTTTAATTCTGGTACTAGTTTAGACCTAGTTTGATCCTGGTTTAGACATTAGATTCTGGCTTAGTCTTTTTTCAGAGCTGGTTATATGTAGTAGTCATCTCCTAGTTTGGTTCTGATTTAGTACTGTGAATAATGTAGGCAATTTATAGCTGAAAAGCTTCAAAATTGTCATCTGGACAGAGTATTCGAAGATCGAAACGTTTCGACTATCATCCAAAAGTCATTTTCTTGACTCTTATGACTTCTCGATCTTCAGGATACACTGTCCAGATGACAACTTGGGAGTCTTTCTACTATGGATCACTCCTGCACGATTGAGGGCTTACACCAACTAGGCAGTATTTTTTTTCCCCAAAACACAAGGTAATAGTTAACAAAACGAAGATGTTTTTTATGTAAGGCCCACAGACCAAGACCCCCCACCAAATCTGGCCCTCTGGAAAAAATATAGTTGATTAGCCCTGGTGTAAGATATAGCATAGCAGAACGTTTTGGATGGCCATGTGGTCACTTGTGCAAATCTAAGTTACTAAAAGTGGATGAGGAGGAAGTTATAGACCTACTGGTTGCACTTTAAGCAATACAGTTAAGCCTTCTCTAAATGTAGTCAGATGAAAGCAATTACCGTGTGTGCTTCCCTGCTGGTCGGAAGTTTAAATATCATAAAGTGTAATGTAATATATTAGAGGTGCAGAGCAGAGGAGCGCTGCCAGACCTGAGTGGAGGAGACCTAAACAAAAGCAGATTTGACCAGGGCAGACCCGGGGTAATTGGCTCAAATGCAATCTACCACTTGCACTGGTCTGGAAAATAGGCTTATACTATTGAGGAAAATGACCTTTTTACTTCAAATAAGGCCCATGTGTAACCAAAAAGAGCTTTAGCCTTGGTCTATGTCTTTGTTGCACTAAATAATTCCACAAATTTGACTATTATTTTAACCTAGAACCTTTCTTTGTATAATTTCATTGAAAATTGTCGCTTTAGCTACATTTTTGACTACATGAAGCTGACTTTTCATCTCTAGAAAGTTCCACAATCAGTTTTCTCCAGCACAGATAGTTTTCACCCAAAGTATCAATTTGGGTGAAAACTAGTTTGCAAGGTTCTGTCTACATCTAATAATAGATTGTTTGTCTATTAAAAACTTTGTTGCTGTTGCTAGCATTTGGCATTTGGTTTTGAAAGTAGTAAAAATGCTTCAAAACAAATCGTTTCAGAGGCTCAGAATGCATTTTGGTAAATATGATACAAAAATGTTTAAAATGTTCCAATACTAGAATCAAATATCGGCACAGGTCTATTCAATTTTGCTGGTATCGGTCCCACATTATTGGTTCAGCCAATATCATGTTTTTTCTCTTGCCTGGACAATAATAAGTCTATTTACAGGTTGATACTGACCCAGAACATCTCATAATGTTTGAAGTTGTATTCACGTAAAGTTGTTAAGTTGTTGCTAAGTTGTTATTTGCGCAAAAAATACATTTATTTTCTAACAAGCTAATTGAGTTTTGAGAAGAAAAAAGCTATTTTCATTCTCTACACTGGTATTGGTCTATAACGGGAATTGACAGATATTTAAAGCCAGAAATCAAGACTTTCATCAGAACAAAAAAAAGCTCGATCAGTGCATCTGTAATATTTTTGTTTGTTTATGTTTTGACACTGTTATTGGTCGACATTGGGTATGGACAGATACTTAAAGCCACAGTATCAAAAGATATTCCATATACAACTTGGCTTATACAGTGTGTGTTTATTTTAACTGCAATGCATCCCCATGGAGGTCATGGAAGGATTTCTGGGGTTCCCCTAGTGATTTGTGAAATGTATTATTGATATCCTAAACATGTTTTGACACCCTTCACATGCAGTGATAGATGTAGATTCCTATTTGCTGGCCTGCAGATTTAGTTGCCTAGGTTTATGGCTATAAGGCTAAGGACTACATTATCACTTTATGGGGCCCATTTTGTGTTTGAGGGTCGCAAATGCCTATGGTTGTTATTTTCGGGCTCGCGACTGAAAAAGGTTGAGAACCACTGCTTTAGATAACCACACAGCTATATCTAAAAGTAAGTAGAGCAGGACATAAGTTGAGCGATTTGGTTTAAATACAGTATTTTATCACAACATAAAAAACAATATAGTATAAATGTGATTTTATAATCTTGTTGATTCATTTTAAAGCTTGTCATGGTCTTGCTCTTGCCTATAACCGAGTTGTTGTCACCTTATGTTCCTGGCCGTTCTTTGCGCTCTTCTGAGCAGACTTTCCTTGCTGTCATCCTCCAGACTTGTTACTAAAGAAGACAGGTCTTTTTCTGTCCGGGCACCAAAGCTCTGGAATGCTCTTCCAGACGTGGTCACATTGGCCAACACTGTGATTGCTTTTTGTCTTGTTCATTATAGCCTCTCCAGTCAGTATTAAAGTCACTCAATTCTAAACTTTACAAGTATCTGGCCAAAGTTTCTGTTCCAAATTTGATATTACCAATGAAATAATATTGCCCTTCCCTAAAAGTAAGATAGAATTCAGTAATTTAGTCAAAGAAAGCATTGGACAAAAAGTAATTAAGGCGGTCCAACAAAAAACTATTTTGTGAAGACATTTTTTCTTTGAGACTCAAAAGCAACCTCGAAACAACAATGTTCTCAGTTATACGAGAACGCATTTCTTTTTAATTTTATCAGAATAATACAAAAGTAAATCAATGACACTGAAATGAAGTTCTGCCAGTGTTTAGAAACTTCACATACTCAGAATTTGAGACAGCTCGCAGCACCTAAATCAAACACAAAACAAATTGGATTTCTTTAATAGTCTAACAAAGAAACCATGATAGAAAGAAATGAAACGAAGGCTGAAAATTGTATTCTGGTTTATCACTCGAATCAACGCACGCTCAAAATGAATCGCGCCGCCGGGCAGTTTCTCATTCTGATGACATTTTTAAGGGTCGCAGCTCTGAAGATTTGAAGAGGTGTTCAAGAAACCGCCAGTCAATGATAAAGCTGCTGCTCCCTAATGCATATTTCCCATCGGAGCTGTTGTAGGTGACTGTGTAAAAGGTGGCACTAGTGTGGTTATCTGCTTAGATACGGAGACTTTCCTTACAGTGATTTATTTTGCGTTCAAAGAATGACTATTTCAAGGTGAAGGGGTTTACTTTATGGGCCTATGTCAAAAACAGGGTTCCCACTTTTTCCAGGACATTTCCAACGCAGACTTTATGTAATCATAGTAACATCTACACTATGGTGGTTTTCCGCTGAGCTCTGGAACGGCTGTCAATCACCCGCAGAACGCACTTGTGCTCAGCAGGCTCTGTGTTTTGACCCAGGCCGGGTTCAGAATCTAAACTCTAATCTACACTGCAACACTTTTTTATACCGCTTTTTCCAGTCTATGAATGGCCAATAGTCCACACTATGATAATCAAGTAGCATAGCCAGATTTTTTTTCCCCAAGGGGCTATAATAGAAGGGATACCAAAAAGTGTGGAAAATTTGAACCATAATGATGATACTTCTTGTTTTGATGAATTTAAGTAGTCTGACCAAACAGACAACACACAGATAAGACTATTATAACTGTATATATATATTTTAAGTCTATTTTATCTTATCTTATTTGATTGCATGTTTCTATTTTCCCTGCTGTTGTTAAAATGTGTGTTGCAACACTGGAATTTCTCCATTGTTGGACAAATAAAGGATACCCTATCTTATCTTATCATACAGCCATCAGCGTGTACTGCATGCAGCTGATATACTTTATTGAACTCGGGGGAAATACAGTTTATCTGTCTATTGCATCTATAGCTATTTGTCTATCTATCTAGTTAAACAAATAATAAAAATAAGATTTTAGATAAGGTAGCATTACACCTGTTCTTTTTGGTTTGGAAGAAACCTTAAGGCACGAAATCCCATTCATGTGTCTTTCAGCGGAGGAGCGCCTTGATGTGCCGCCAACCAGAGCAAAGAAATGAAAGCTTTGTGAGGAGCTGCCGCTCTCGCTCCAGCTGGATTTCTTTTAACTGGAGCGACTCGAATGGAGAGCACATGGCTTTATTTGACATAAGGAGACAGTGGTGTTTTGGGCTGATCCCAAGAGGATTAGTTCTCTTGTCCGTGTCTGCACGGGCCTTCAAGCTGTAGTACTGGTTGTTTTGAACCACTGTCACTTTTCTCTTTACATGCTGGTTGTGCATGAACGCCAGTCTGTCCTTAAACGTTCGCGCCTGTCGTGGTAGACTGGCTGCTTTGGTTGCGCTTAATTGCGCCTACACATAGACATAGCATTGAAAGTGTCCGCGTGGTCGCGTTCGGTCTGAAAGCACCTTAACAATAATAAACAAGACTCAAAGCTGAGCTCAGAATAATAACCTTTTTTGTGAATAGAAAGAATGACAACCCAACTAGAGAAATACATTGAAATAATTGAAATGAAACTGAGCGAGTGGCAATTACCAAAATCTTAAGTCTGTTCATTGGAAAGTGCACTTGAGTGTACTCCATGCAGACAGTTACCTTTTCTGCTCGAAATCAGTAGATTTGTATTACTGGTACCTTATCCTCTTGCTCTCCACCTTCTTCTTTTTACCTCGAACATACATATGCACTGTTATACTGTATATATATTGAGTGGCAGCAGGTATGGCGCGTTAGAAGACTGTAGCTTTTGGTAGAACTCACGTGTTTTGAATTGTCGTCCATGTTGCATGCTAGAAGTTGTCTGGGTTAAGGCCAATTATAGTTCGGTGTCACATTACGTCCTTGCACAGTTTGCTATTGGAGCTCTGTCTAGTGCTAATCAGGTTCCAGGTGTGTCTAGTCAGTTACACCAATCACAACCAGATCATAGAACAGCTGTGCGCTTTGACGCCAAGATTTTGAGTGAAGGAGCACAAGAACAAGAACACAGTATCGTTGCTGAAAGCTTTCTGATTGACTCCCAGAAGTCCTGGGGAAAAACAAAAGACAGATGCTCCAATGGCAGCTGGTGCGACTCCTAACCATGTGACCTGACCATAAATTGGCCCCGTTTTGACGCTGAGATTAACAGACTGATTGGTTGGTTGCTTACCCTTTGTCTTAAAACTGCAGTTAACCAGAGAATATCTTAGTTGACCAAAGATTGTCCTGTGAATGGATTAACGACCAAGAAGTGGGCGTTGCAAAAGTTGTCAAACTATCTGACCAATAGCTGTGGCTGAAAAAGCCATGTTAAACCAATAATTTGCTTCTAGATTTTTAGCCAACCCACTTTGTTTTAAAGTTTGCCCTTTCAAATTCACTTCCTCGTTAGGCGAATAGGAGGAATAGGAGTCGTTTTTTAATTAAACAGAAGCTTAGGATTTAAAGAATGTGCTTTCCCACTGTTCACTATTTGTCTGTGTCAGCTGATTTACCTGTGCCTGCTCTCCTCAGCGTCTGCTCTGAGAGTGAACAAAACAGAGACAGAGAGAGAGGGCATATGAGCAGAAACTCCCAGCTCATTATCAATGATTATTAGAAGTAAAACATTTTTACTTTGGTGCAGATAGTACATGTTAAGACCTTTGTGACACTTTCTCCAGCCTGAATCATAGCTGTTGTCCAAACTGCTTTGCATTTGAAAAAGTGAGCTGTGAGTTTAGCAGTTGTTCATGTCATGACTCAAAAAGCAAACCTACTCTCTGCAACAGTTTGACAAGACTGGTACATTTGTCTAAGTAAAGTGAAGTGACATGACAGTTTGTTGCAGCAAACAGACTGCTCTGCACCCAAACTGAAGTTTTGCAAGTCTCAAGTAAGTCTCAGGTCTTTAGCCTCAAGTCCAAGTCAAGTCAAAGAGAGACAAGTCCAAGTCCATTCCCAAGACGGTACCCACAAGTCCTTGATTTTAATTTCAAGTTTGTTTAGTCTTTATCTCAAATTACAAAATAGATTTTTACAGTTTTTTTTACTTTTATAAATACTTATTTTTTAGAAGCATCAAGTCATCTTAAGTCACAAAGTCCAAGTCTAAGTCAAAGTCTACTTGTCTCTTGAGCTCACAGCAGTCTAATGCAACGAATAGTCAAGTCTCAAGTCATAAAAATTAGAGATCGACCAATATGGGTTTTTTTCCATCCGAATTTTAAAAATGTTGTCATGCCGATGCTGATATCAACGACCGATTTTCAAGGCCAATTTTCTTATTTTAGCTGAGATGAGATAGCCCACCAAAAAAGTTAAATCTAAACTATTATTTTGTCTTATTGTTTAATGAATACCACATGTTTATGCACATCACAGAACATTTTAAGGAGAATCAAAAGAAAGTGCTTCTTTTCAAAACTATATATCTCCAGCAAAATGGAAATATGTACATAGAACAAACCATATAATTTCACTACAAAACTAACTTAGAGCTCAGCTGATCACTGTGACTGTGATCTACCCCACAGACGACTGTTCAAACAACTACCTGATCAAACAGATGTGGCCGATATGCAAAAATAAAATCCAAATATCGCCAATATATTGATCTAACTCTGATTCGAGTCACAACTTGTAAGTCCACACTTCTGATAATTACGCACTAACAAAGGTCATGAAAGTAACAACAATAATGGTTCTGCTCTATCCACAAACAACATACATTCTTTATTTAAATTAATAACATACAACATTCATACAAGCATCCGACTGCGCAGCTGACTAGAAACACAAATTCGCTAATATTTTGGAACTGGTCTTTTTTCTAGATTAAAATTTGTGAAAATTGATTAACATCAGCCATTCCCAATATTGTAATCATCTTATTTGTAGAACTATTTAACTTGCAGTAGCCCCTTAGCACTCAAATCTTCTTTTTTTTTTACACTGAAGCATAGATTTGTCACTGTTGATCGTTATTCCTCTCCATCCCTTTGCACTCTACTGCCCACTTTCTTCTTTTCTTCTGGTCATTGCTTTTTCTTAGACATCTGTTTCGCTGCTGCTCCCGGCTCGACCTCGGAGAATTACTGCCCAGCTCCATCTGTCCATCAATACCAGAACATCTAACCCCGTGTTCTTTTCTGGTCTTCAAACTTTTCTCTCGCGGTACCCTTTGATTTCGCAGGTCGTGTGCTTCTCTCTGCCCACTTATTAGCATCATATACTGGAATGTCGGTGGAAATAAAAGGCATGGCTTGTCCGGGAAGTGTGGAAGTGTGAAGCTTTGTCTTGCGAGGACCCACGGGATTTCAGTTGTTTCTTCCTTTCCTTCATGTCACAAATCTCGGTGCAAATTTAGGAGCAGTGAACCACACAAATTCTGACATATCCACTTAAAGCTTGGGCTGCCTCGCTTGTCTTCTTTCAAACTCGAGAGGGAGTATTTGTCTGAGACCAGGAGACGTTTTGTGGGCTGTTTCAAGTGTTGTAGGTGCCAGAAAAGTTCTTCAACAAGACTGGAAACTCAACTACAGTGAGACAGAATGTACTCACAAACAAACGGTGTCCAAAACAACTGTCAATATCTATATTTTTACTGTCCTAAAGGACTATTAAGCATCTTATAAACATGCTCGTTGCTTTAAAACTTAAAAATAACAATTGTAATAGAATAGTGCATCCATTCCATTTACTGACTGCGAAGAAAATTACATTGAAGAAATAATTAAACCAATCTTGCCTGATAAGCAAAGTCTACAACAAAAATTGGATGGGCTTAAAAATAATGCGGAAGTTTTCAGTAAACAGGCAGAACTCCAGCTGTGTTTTTGTTTAGTGAACAGTGTTAGAACAGGATTAAAACTCAAAAAAGTACAAACTGGATAAGGACTGTTTGAGTCAATACCCATCATCCAACAATCATTTCGATTCAAACTGAAAATGACTGTCGGACGGATGACAGTCGAAACGTCTTAATCTTCTAAAACGCTGTCTAGATGACAACTTTGAAGCTTTTCTACCATTCTGTGGGACGCATTATGCACAAAAATAAAATTTTTTTTTGCTTCCACAAACAGGAAACAGCTGATGCCAACGTGCTAGCTTAGTTGTTGCTAAGTACATGGACTGAAAAAATAAAGTTTTCATAACTGAATATAAGCAGTTTGTTACAGGATCAAGTCATCGTTTTGTGAAGAACCTTATGCATCTGCTCTTTTCCATCTGTTTTTCACCTGAGCCTGTGTTTCCTCTAGTCGTGCTTAGAGAGGTGATTGTAGTGAGCCGTAAGAGGGTCCTGCTCCAGAGTCCACTGTGAAAGCAGGGCCATCCGTGCCTCACTCACAGGGTGGAAGGGGTTGCTTTGCCCATTGGAAACAGCATAGAATTGTACCGTACTGTCCTAACAAACTTACTTTCCACTCCAGTAAAAAATGTAAACTAAATAAATTAACTGTGGTATAGAACATTTTTGCATAACACAAACATAGTTTAGCTTAATTGTTCGATTGTATCCATTTTTTCTCATGTACAGTATATTGTTCAGAAAAACAATTTTGATGTTTTGGGGACCAGTTGGACTGACATAAGCAGAACAACCTCTCTAAATATTGGCACCGTTATTTGTTGACAACAGCCGAAACCAATATTGTCCAAAAATATTGGTTGATATCAAATGTGGTATCGACAGATTGTCCATATCTAAACAAGGCAATGTGTCCAAAAAAACACAATTTGTAACACCCAAAGATGTTTCATACAAGGATGACATTCTCTTTTAATTTGAGCCTACAAACTTGTCCCATTTTTGAGTCAGATCATAACTTTTATATTAATTCTAGTAGACTGTGCATTTTTTCTTTCAGGTAAATAAAATCATCCCATCGTTTTTGGGTTGTTTTTTGGGGTTTTTTCCCATAAAGTTCCTACTTCACTGATTGGCTAAATCCAACTGCCACTTATTCTGACCAGGACAAAGGCTGACCATGGTTGCCAGATTTTTAGAGATAACAAGTGACCAAGCTACAGACAAAATTGTGTGTCGCCTCAAAACAAGTGCTAATGGCAGCAAGTTGCTAGTATTCTGAAAAAATGCTAAAAATCCATGTAAAATTGATAGGTTGGGGAAAATAATGTGTATTTAAACCGACAGATAAGGAAATTGAGAAATGGGAAATCAGATATGACGATTTTCACCAAAAAACAGTTTGTCAGTGATGAGCTTACGTTATATCCCCAATATTTTTTTGCAATAGCAACATCAAAAGTTATGAAAACCTTGATAAAAGTGAGAAGAAACTAGCCAAAACACTTGAAAGGGATTTCTGAATGAGCCATGTCTTGGTTTTAGAATACACTAAGCAGGAGCTTTTGAAGTGTGCACCATGTAATGCCTCAGTAAACCATTCGGGCGTTGCTTAGCCATGATAACATTATCCAACAACAGGCTACAAATCCTATTAAGGCTTGTCGCTTCCCTCCACTAAGTCCTCCAAACCTTCCCCCCAAGTCTCACCAATATCTCAATATTTAAATGAAAGTGGGACTTAGTATTCCAAGAGCATCTACTGTGATACTGCAGCCTTCTGTTAAAGTAAGAAAGTGGCAGCTTGATGGATAGTCACTGTTTATCTCTCAGTTTAAAGACAGTTTTTCTACATATAATCTTTCCTGCTTTGTTTTGTGCAAGAAGACATGTGGGCTTGGCTAATGAACCAACTTAGCTTCACGTAAGAGTTGTTTGTCATATTTTGTGTCTATTGAAAGTAAGAAAACGAAATAGTTGCATCTCCGTGGAGCAGAAAAGAAAACTTTGGTGGCAGTAAACACAAAAATGACAAATGGGTTTTAGAGAGAGGAAATATGAAGTGACTGGGATCTTCAGCGTGTCAGAGGGAGGTTGTGAAATGTATTCTGTTGCATTTAGACTTGCTGTGAGCTGCCTATGTGCTTTACAGCTCAGCGGCTCATCCTTGATCTCAAGGGTCAGTGGTGAAAGTCAGTGTCAGACTGTGATAACGGGAAGCACACTGCAGTTTGTACACTTACTATCATGTGTGAGAGGCAGTAGAGGTGGGCGGTAGAGCGGAATTTAGATGAAACTGTGGATGACAAGGTGGATATGCAAAATGCCAACTGTAGTGTATTTAAAAAATAAGCTGGGCAGTGATTTAAATTGTAATGAGATCATAGATTTTTCAATTTTTTCAAAGTAAACATGGCAGACATATGTAAAAGTTCACGCATTGGCACTGATCGAACGCGTAACAGACTGCAGGCGAGTTCGGTCCGAGACGTGTCCGAGTTTCTTGCGAAGTGCCTTGTACACCAGCACAGTCCACTATGGTCTGTTATTGCCCAAAGTAGTGCGGATTCACGTGGATTACCGCGAGAATGCTCATTCATGACTTGAAAGTCTCATCAGACCGCTGCGACGTCCGACAAAAATAGACTCTCTACGATTCTTTCTTTCGCGCGACTCTCGAACGAGCGCTCGCATTGCACAGAGGTCTGTCTACAATGACACATTGGTTTTAAGACTTTCTAAGTCTTGCAAGAGCCGTGCGAGTCCCGCCTCGCACCGAACTTGCACTTGGTGTACGGCAGGGGTTACTCTTATTATCCAGTCTTAAGTCTGTTAAGGCTGTTTTTCCATAATTTTGGATGATTTTAAAACTCAGTCCTAGTATTCAGTGCGCTTCCTTGTATTCAGTGTGCTAGCAGCAGCAGAACTGTTTGTGGACTGTTTTTGAAGGACAGGCAAAGAAAAGGGTGCAGCAACAATAGCGTGAGATGTTTTAATTCACGTTTTTGGACTGAATCGCATGACCTGCGTTAAAACAGACAAAATATTTAGTCGCAATTAAGCCTTGTCAAGCTAAAGCTAAAAAAATGGATGCACGTCTTTAACGTTTAAACACACGTTGGAAATAAATAGCTTTTAAACGATGTTCTTGTGGCTTGCAAAAGGCTTTGATTTGCACGATGTCAGACCAGGTGAGAGAGTAGGTTTCCTGTATGTAGTACAGCTACATAGCTAAGCAAATTCATGACACAAATTTGCTGAACGTCTCAAGATACAAACTGATTTAACATGTAAACCCGACAACTCGACACTAAAATTTTGTCCAGTCTGAACAAAGCATAATATCATCTGGGTTGTCACAATATGGAAGTTTAGTGTTACTAATATTCTATGGAAAAACATAGCGAAAGTAAAGTTATTGTGAAAGAAAAGTGCTGTCTCCAGTGTTTTGAAGACAAAGCAGCCAAAAACCCAAACGTGATTATTACTGTAGCGTGGTTTGGCCAAAGACAGGCCGCTGTATTGTGATGGGCAGGTCTCCAGATCGCTGGCCCTGAAAATCTACTCGTAGATTGCGATTGATTGGTTGCCCACACCTGTGCTACTGTTAGAAAAACTATTCAATTTAGAATCAGGTTACAGAAATGGATAAGGTTAGGAGAAGATTTATCTCTTACTTCATAAATAATATCTTTTCATCCACTTAAAAAAGCTGTTTTGAGTAGTAGTGGGAAACAGCTGTGTTAACTGAGGTCTCCAGGTCTGCAGATTCATCCCACTCCATTCTTTATTGTGTGTCCTTGTTCGAAGGCCATGGTGGTTGTTGTCCATGTGGTGGTACTGTCACAATAGTGGTGAGTCATCTGGGAAGTGTATTCAACAATCTAGCCCAATGAATCCACATTCTTTTCATTATAACAGGAATTTTGAGAAAAGGTTATATCAACACAGCGATAATAAAAAATAAAGAAAAACAGGACCGAAAAAAAAGGATTTAAATTACAAAAAAAAGTATGCAGAAGAAAAGCTAGATACAGCAGTAAAGAATGTCGGCGAGGTAACCTTAAAACCTTTTTGAAGAGGACGAATGCAAATCCAGAGTAGCGCATTGCCAGAGCTTGTCCACAGATGTGATTTGTGAACATGAGTGCGGTACAATCAGCCTTGATTCATTATCTCTGGGACCGGCGGAGGGAGATCGCTCCGCAAGATTCGTCTCACAAGACACAGCAGCAGAAACTATTTTTGCAAGGCACCATCTCATTGATCAATCTAGCGTTCATTTTTAAATAAACAAATACATAAATGTCTCAGCCTAAAACATTTACCAACTATGTGCAAATCTGTTACAAACTTTAGTCAGTTCAACATGCTTAATGAGCACAAGAACCTTAACAACACCAGCGTCTAGCATCTCTGCCTTCTGACACACCTATTAAAGTGTAAAACAAGTGTAAACAATTAAGAGTTTGTGGAAACTTTTCAAGCTACCTGTAAAGGTTACTCGCATTTGTTTTGGTTTGACTTTTATAAGTAATAATCAAGGGTTTCATGGTTAACCTTGACTAATTGCTTAACCGAGGGTCGTCTTTTTGCCCAGTTAACAGACACAATTATGCAATAGCTCAGCAGATAGCGCTTGGTGACACTAGGGCTGGGTGATCCGGGAAAAAATATAACCAAGATTTTTTTTTTCTTATTTGATCGATTTTTTGATTTTTGTTTAACTTTTTTCAAAAACAATAGTAAAATGGGATTATGAACATAAACAAAAAAACAAAACTTTCATTAAAGGTGAAGTAGCTGTTTTTTGACTTTTTAAATCTGACAACTTCCTCTCATAAATCCTTCGACACATTGTTAATATCGACATGTATTCATTTTTCGTGGCAATTGTGGCTTAATTATCACTTTTTACAAATGGTAAACTGAAACTGGAGAGGACCACCCAAGCTCAGCCAATCAGAAAGCTGCAATCGGCTCTGAATTAGAACAAAAATTCTTTATTATTCAGTTCAGACAGTACACAGTTGTCTCATTTTTTCACAAAGTGCTGCATTTATCATATACTTTTTAGTGAAAAACACAAAGTCTACTAATTTACAACTAAAAAAATCAGCTACCCCACCTTTAAGTCCCATTTATCAGATCTTTTTGAAAATGTATATCTATATTATGCATCAAAGTTTGACTTTTGCTCCAAATCACACATTTTTGCTGACAAAAGCTTAATTTTCAATCTTTGATTCAATCTCTCGATTTTTTTGATTAATTGCCAGTGTTTCTGGACTATTAATAATATTACATTTTATTTAAAAGCGCCTTTCACGACACCCAAGGACACTATTATCAATCAGCATGCTATTATTCACTTTGACTTTGTTTGTGGAAGAAAACTATCAATGTTCTATTTGTTCAAGCTAAGGTAAGCAGCTAACGCTAGCAACAGCTTTAAAACTCCTGATTTATGAGTGTTATTCTGTTGTTGTTCACAGTTCAAAGGCCTGTCGGTATCACACTGCTCTGCGTTCACTCTTGTAGATCTGTGCCCAAATATAACACATCAAAAGTTTAAAAATTACAATAAAAAAGCACCGCAATAATGTAATCTGTTAACTGATCATTGAATGCGAAGGGCTCAAACCAACGTTAAAGAAAACTTTGAAAACGTCCATCTCGATTAATGATGCACATGAAGACACAGGTCTGTCCTTCCTGCAACATAATGTAAGACAAATAATCATTGTAAAATGTTGTAGCCTGTCTTAAAATGACAGATTTTTAACTCTCTAGTGCGCAGCCATTTTAAGATTACATGGTTGAAACATGTCGTAGAGCAATACAAGCATCTGAAATGGAATACATGCAAGACAGTTAAATGCCATACTGAAAGATTACATTGCACACCTTAGACTTTAATACAAGACTCTGCAAAATGTTAAGTACAGTCAAAGAGTACACACAATCTGAATATCAGAAGAGTTGTAAGAAGCAGATGGAGAACAGAAGTGAATGCAGCTGTGTTGTGATTCTTCACAACTGTGACAAATTAGAAGCAGAAGCTCCCATTTTGCAACACAATTTACAATGAAGGAGTTTGTTAACAGCCCTCTAGAGTCCATTCATCTTGCACTGATTGAGTCACTGTCAGGCTCTCTCTTGAGTACAAACTAATGCTGTACACACAAACGTAATCTGTCATTGTCCAACAGCACAGCACAGTGTATTTAACTGGATTTAAAACTAAATATAGGTCTCGTATTTACAGACAATGTCATTTATCTCTGATATCATTAATCCTTGTTTACTTTAAGAAACGGATTTGATCCTGTTTGTCAAAACAGAACAAAGCCAGAGGAGACATTTGTTACCCAACATCAACAGATGTCACTTTACATTCATGTGACAAGTGACTGACACGAGTAAACTACTACAAGATTAATGAAGAACATAATTTTTATTACGGTCACTTGGAACATAATACAAATATTATGAAATGTACAAACTGATTTATACTGCAATACACACAAAAAAGACTTTGAAGTAGTCTGGGGCTGCAGCGAGCGGATGTTTTGGATTCATTTGTTAGTCGAGCAATTATTCGGTTTAGAAAGTCATTTGGAGAAAAGAAGTTTTGCTTGAAATGTACAAATGACTTGTACATTTCAAATGTACAAGTCATTTGAAAAACTTGTACATAAAAACACATTGTGGAAAACAGTATTAAGTGAGCAAAGCATATGATCTGTCTATGTTTCAAGGAAGCAATAATCAAGCTGGTCCTGCTATTTACAGATATTTTTTTTTCGAGCAGTACATGTGGACACAACAGTCATTCCTTCTTGGTGTGCAGAACCCGTAGCACTTCAGGACCTGCTGCCTACTGTATAGCACAAACAGGGTCTGGGTTAACAAGCTTTGCAGCATAACCTGCAGCAGAATTACTGAGTATTTGGACTTTTGAAAAATTGCACAGATAGGAGATTTCTCTTGACTAGATTTAACAAAAAAGTGACTTCTGGGCTACTTGTTGATTCAGACACTTCAACCAGTCACATTCAAATATTGCCCTGACATTCCGTTTTCCCCGATGGCTTTCAGTCATTCCACATTGATAATGTGTAGAACTAAAAAAAGCTGAAACGCATGAGCAAAAGACAAGCAAGAAAGAGTTAGCATCCAACAACAGTCAAATATTATGTTTTGTCGAGCTTGTAAAACAGCATTGTACATGGTATTTTCAAGGACTAAATACAAAATCTGAAAGGATGGCACCTCGATTTTTCTGTTCTATAGCTCTGATGCCGTATTTTCTGTATTTGTGCATGTGCAGAGGTCAAAATCTGAACCGGACACCTCCATTAACCCTGGAGATCAACAAAGCCTGAAGCCAAACAACTCAAACCGACACACTTTCCACACATATGACTCGCTGCTCGGTTGCCACAGTTACCAGCCCATAACAACAGTCTCGTGGGAGCACTGGGGACGTCAAGCGACAACGAGAGGAGGCAACTGCGACAAGCCAGAATTTGTAAATAGTTTTGTTTTTTGTGCTTGAGAATGACACCGTCGCAATAAGGAAGTTTTAATGAAAAGCACTCAATAAGTTTACACGGTCTTTCTCCTCATAAAACTTGAAGAAAGGCCTTAAGACATTTATGCTGGACTGACGTAATATCATCTAAATATTGTTACTTTTCCTCAGTAATGCTCAGAACTAGAGAAATTATTAGTTTATTCAATCATCGTGATTACTCAAGTCACAATGCAATCATAAGAACAAAAATATAATAATTGTGGCAATTTTAAAACCAAAATTTAGTATTTAATATAGTGCTGATCCATTGATAAATAGTTTCATCAGACTAGAGCTGTGCAATATATCGATTTTTAGATTATATTGTGAATGTGGTTTTCAAGATATCCAAAAACTGAATATCGAGTATATCGTTTATAGTTTAAATTGCCACAAAAAGAACCCTATAAGAATAGAAAATAGAGAAAATGATGCTTGTAACTTTCAACTTAGGGTATAAAGGTAATATGTCTGCACTTCTGTGATTCATCTGCGAACATTTCACATTGTTCACGTGAAATCCCAGCAATTTCCAGACCAATAATACTTCACACAGATGTTTGCAGCTCAAATAAATCTTGTTCAAAGTCAGTTTTTGTTGTAATCTTTTAGATATTTCATGACTAAGTACAGTGTTATGAATCAGAAATCAGATTTATGACATTATTACATTCTACAACTTGAACGCAACCTATTGACGTAATAATCGTCTGAATATCGTTATCAAGATATGCCCAAAAAATATCCAGATATTCATTTTTGTCGATACATTGTCTCTGAAAATATCTCAATGAACGATATTATTGTTGACGGTGTTTTATACAGCTGACTGAAGTTATTCAAGACAATACTCTCTTAGATCTAAAATATTTTTTGGACCACTTTGGACGATTTCGATTTAAATCGATTTTATTCGATGTCATCGATGACTGCTGCTTTTTATTATAAGCTCATAATATTTTAAAGCATCTATAAAGAATGAGCCAATGAGATGAACTTGTTTTACGTCAAATTAAACTAATAAGTGTTTGCTGCTGCACCTAATTATTAGCATTTGCATCTATTAGGTCCTGTTAAGATCATCATTATGATTTTGTTGTTTCATATCTAAAAGTTTCAAGTTTGCGAGTGTTCATCAATCACTCCTGTTACTCAAGAGAGACACTGTAGACTGCTGCTTTTACCTTTATCAGAAAAAAACTCACAAAAAGCACACGCAGCAGCTCGTGTATCAGCAAAGGCAAATCAAAAAGACGCTAGACTTTGCGCGGGACGTTTCTAGAAAATTACCGCAGGTCTAAGCGCTGAAAGCGGCCGACTCACCTGCAGAGAAATAACTTGTAACTTATACTGTAGAAGCTCTATACACCACCTCCGGAAGGTTACTCGCGGCTGTTATTATGTGATTAAAAGGTCCGCTAAACAGGCACAAGGTTTCTGTTCGTCTGTTCTTTGTGAGAGTCGCGAGGGAGAGTTCTACAAAGCCGCTGAAGTTGTCCACTCAGGCGCGCGGCTGGATCACAGCGGACTGAGCTCGATTTTACGATTTGGCTATTTTCACATCGTCGATTTTTAAAGTTCCGAAATAATCAAATTAATTAGCCCTATCACAATATTCTAAAATTTAACTTTTCCACATGAATTTCGCGATCTATGATATACGATATTGCAAAGCCCTAAATCACATTATATCAGTTCACGCAATGCATTAAATTAGCTTAACATGATACGACTCAATTTCTAACTAGTTAATGGAGATTTGGAGATTTAAAAAGCTATAGCAGTCCATGGTATCAGTTGATATCGAGTATTGGACTTGGCTACCTACCTTGTGTTCTATGTTAGTGTGTTGAGTGACATTGCTTCATAAAGTCACAGATTCATTAAAATAAATAAAAGTGATGTGCAATGCAATACTGGAGATAAAAGACTTTGCTGTTTTCCTGGGTTTGTCCCGTGGCAGCTCATTAGCATAAGTGTTTCATCATTCTGCTTATTCATTAGGACTCATGGCTCATTTGCATTTCGTATTGGAGCCACTCAGGTAACAGCAGGTCCTGTGATGTGCGCTCATGACAGTATCTTATTGATCCTGTTTGTTCAGCTGTAGAGGAATTCTCTTCAAGGGGAAACTATTATGGACCGGCAGCACATGTGTGGATATTTGCAAAGGCTTTACCATCTGCTATTGCTAACATAAAGCTGACAAATGGCAAAAAACAGGTTTTGAGGCTCTGCGAAATGTCATACAAAACAGTGAATAAAGTTGAACTACGTACCTGCTACATATTTCATGAAATGTGTGGCTTTAGATCAGGGCTGTTTTTATCACTAGCTAACTTTGTTTTGCTAATGTGTGCGTACATTTCAAGAGCTAATTACATCTTATGTCAAGAGTCTGCAGATAGTGGCAAACACACTTGACAACCGACAAATAAAAGAGTGTGCATGAGATAAATCAGATGAGAAAGTCATTCTAATTCAAGCACAGCGGTTACGTGAAAGAAAGTCCAATACTCTATCTATTTACAATCCATATTTTATTCAGAATTGCATCTTCCTTGAGTCATTTCTTCAGGGTTTCTGCAAGTCTTTTTAAGGCCTTAAATTCAAACTTTTCTATTTAAGACCCGGCAGAAACCCTGTTTCTTAGTTAAAACTAGAGATCAACCGATAAGGAACTTTCTTCGACCGATGCAGATACTTCAAAGTTTGTCCGCCGATGCCAATGTCAATCACTGTTCTGAGGCCGATTTTCTTTTTTTTTTGTTTTAAAAGCATGGGGTAAAATCAAAAAACAATAAAAAAACTTCAATCTAAGTTATTATTCATAATGGTACATGTACACTCAGCTTTAATAAGTGCTTGTATGACAAAGTCAGAGAACAATAATAAATCTTTACAATCAAAACTGCAGACTTAGGAATTAAGAGAGATAAAAGAAATTTTATAGTTTTTTTTCCAAACTCAGTGATAGCAGCAGCCCTAGGAGAGCACAGCAGAAAAACACCTGGCACCTCAACCTCCAACCAACACCAAATATTCCCTAGGTAAACCACCCTGACAAAGAGAGTGACATGCAAACTTCACTCAGAAAGGCGCTGAGCTGGAATTCAAACTCGTGGTATCTTGCTGCAAAGCGAGATACTACCATGCTGCAGGTAGTAGCTGATAGCATAAGAACTTAGAAATTTGCATCGGGACCAGTGGGACCGAGTGGTATTCATATTGCCTCGGGCAGTCAGGCTATAACACTTTGGGTTCTGACCTGACTCAAGCTACCTCGCTCTCTCAAAATTAGTAAACAGCCAGGGACAAATACCACGTGAAATCTGCTTCAGGTGAGCTGCTGTTCCTCCAGAGAGAGAGCAAAACTGATGACTCAAAAGTGCAGATGCTTGGCCAAAAGAGGGGTTGGCTTTAGTTGATCAACCTAATCTAAAGATGGGTGAAAGTGTAGTTAGCTTAATGTTCTCAGAGCAGGCAGTTTATACCAATATGCATCAAACATGTCAATTGGGACACAATAGGACATGCTCCTATCACACTTTCTAGTAACCTAAAGCTATGTCTCTCAAACTGTGGTACATAAGTTGAAGCCCTAATATAACATGGATGTGTAATTCAATGTACAGCGTTTCTATGACTACCAGGGTTGTCCTCTAGGTCAAATGGAAATTGCACATGGCACTGAAAGCATAAAGATTTAAAGGAAATCTCAATGGATTTCCCGAAGCTGAGCTACAGTGCTTAGTGGGAAATTAGGATTCTGTGCGACTCAAAGAAATGTCCCAGGATCGATGAAGCCATCTGGGAGCCAGCACTTGTCTGCTGACTGATTATCTTAAGAGAGCTCAAACACGTGGATCAGCACATGGATGTGTCGGATAAACAAGGAAGATATGAAGAATTACAGGTAGGGCTGTGCAATACATCAAACTGTAATTAAGATTGATAGCGACGATTATCCTGGATCTAGGGATATAGAGGTCGAAAGTCAAATCTTTAGTTTTTTTTGCACTGTAGGAATTTTTTGTTGCTTTTGTAACCTTTATAGCCCCTGGCCCCTTTTCTAGCGTGTTCCCACATAAAAAGGACCAGGAACCAGGGAGGCCAATGTGGACACCAACGTAGCTCCTGCTCTGGGGCAAGTACTTTTCCCTTAGACCGAGAAACTTTCAGTGACGCAACAACAATATTTGTGACATCGTTGACCCACGTTGTGCGCACATGACGCACATCAGCAATGCCGGACATGTCAAAAAGTTTTTGTTCAAAATAATAATGGCATTGGCGTTTACTGATGGCAAATGCAGAGGTACTGCTATATTGTATGCTAATGAGGAGGTACAGTGGGGCTTTGAGTGACCCAAATAAAAATTAAGAACTTGCACTAGCTGATGAGCTAGCACATTTACCACACACCTAAGCAATGCTGTGCAAAGTCAAGGACAAATAGCAAGTTGTTTGCTCAATATAGAAAAAAATCCTTCATAGATTTTTCCTCTGTCTATTTCAATGACGAATCAAAAGAAACTTCTTTAACCAAAAAGGAAAGAAAGTGTCCACATGGTCATGTAGGGAAAGAATGCAACATTATCTGCCCTTTTCAGGCTATTGAAAATGCAATAGTAATCTCAATTTTATAAAGGTCAACAGATGCAATAGTAAATGAAAACCTGCATTTTTAGGCCATCTTAGAAGTGACAGTTTTTCTGCAGACAATACCATGATTTTTGTTGTTTGTGAAGGAAATTATAGCCCTTCAACGTTTGCAGCTTTTGTGATTTGTAATTGGATCTAATAAATGTACAATTTCAACATAATCATGCAGCTCTAGTTTGAACAATGCACAAGTGAATCATGTTTATTCTTTCTTGTTGTACTGTGTCACTATCGATGCTGATATTGTACGTAAATTTGATGTGTTTGGGTGTAATAATCTAAACAATTACACAAACTATGCATATTTAGTTGATTTGTGGTTCTGTTCTTGAATATTGTACGTTTCCCTGTTGTTGCTGTTTTTTTCTTTATATAATGGAATGCATAAGATCCTAAATGGAGTAATTATCTAATAAGAGCAGGCACATGAGCGCAGTCACACATGTCGAGCGGTCCCACACAGTTTAATGGGTCCTGACAGTGAGGGAGGTCAGCAGTCTGCTCCTGTCAGGAAACAGGCCACAGAGCGGTGTGGAGCAGGTCTGCGCCGGTTTAATCATTTACCATTCTGTGTTAGGCAGCGGCCAAAAACGCAGCTCACATTGTAGAAAAGGGAGGATTTTTCTCTAACAAATGCTCCATTGTTATATAGTAAGGAATGATGTGAAGTATGATGGATCTATCACTGAATTCATCATGTGTGACTTGTTGCAACCTTAAAAACTATACAAACACAAGGTAAAATAAGAAAAATACAATATACAAGCATTTAAGGTTCATTTTTGTCACTAATTTAACAACAATAAAAGGAATAGGTGATGTATTGTTATCAGTATATTTATATACAATATTTAGGCGACATTGGTATATTTGATTTTTTTCCCTATGTATTCCTATACAGGGACTATTCAAATGACAGCTCGGGGCCAACTGCAGCCCACCAAGCAGTATGTTTTGGCCCAGCTTGCTGAAATATATAAGGGATTTTCGGTGACGTCACTTTCCCCCTACTGCGCATGTTTGCAGAAAGAGCCCTTCCCGTCTGGTTAGCTGGGGAAACTTTTTGATAAAACAACAAAGGGACAAGACACCTGTTTGGTCAGGTCTGAACTGGTCTGACAAATGTCTGGCTCCTGAAGCTTGAGACAGCGTTTTTCTCGAGTTTTTTCACTCACCGGAATGTAACTTTTAGGGTCGAGGGTCAATTTTATTCATTTTCATTCATTGTTTTCTCACACTGATAAACTCTTGTTAGCTGACAACGATGCTTTTGCGACTTGTTTGTGTCTATGAGTGGCGGCTCATTGACACAAACAGTGATCATATTGCTTGATAAGCTGATTGTTTTGTTCTTAGTGCGGTATCTCTGTTTTCCATCATTTGATCCAGATTTTGTGACGCTATTTAACTTGATAAGACTTTATATTCCTGGTTTAGTCTTAATGTTTGATGTAATCCAAATATAGACTAGGTTTAGTGAAATAGTGATAATAATTTGTGAAAATCGGATATAAACATTTGTAGATAGGTTTTGAAGTCCGGCTCTAAGACCAGAGCCCTCTGAAAAATCTGTTCCTTTGAATACCGATAACTGCAAAGGAAAATTACACCAGAGAAACAATCAAATCACCATGCCTGATCAAATTCTGGTTGATTTATGGACTTTAAAAAAAGTGCGGAAGATCTGACTAATCTACCTATGATGTCACAAACCAGGGACATTCAGAACAGGGTTTTCTGAGGCTTAGATGGAACGAAAAATATCTCACAGAAAAAATGTCTGCTGTGTTTTTGTCAAGTAAGCAATGTTAGAAGAAGAATGCTTAGTTTGCCTTTTCCTTCCTTGTGTGTATGGGCATCTGCAAGCTAATAAAAAAGCATTCGAATCTGTAAGTTTCCCTCTAAAACTTGTGAACCCCATAGTTCAGTTTGAAACGCGGGTTTATTCTCTGCGGCTGAGTCAGTCCGCAGAGACGGCTTTGACGCAGGAGCTTTTCTGATGTGTCGTTTGTTTTTGGATGTGATCACGGCCAGTTCTAACTGATCACAGAGCTCTATTTATATCTCCATTGCTTTAGATAGTCGGGTGAAAATACTGTTTCATTCCGCCTCAGACAGTTGCTTTGGATGTCGACTAAGCTGACGTCCTATTTTCCTGCATTACCGCTTCGGGCCAAGTTCACAATCAAAGTCTCTGGAACACTTTGAACACCTTGCTGGTTGCACATCACTTCTGCGGCGTAAGTGACAGCTAGATCTCCGATGATATATGAAGACGACACGTTTAAGCTCGATCCACAGAAAGAGTGGTTTTAAGTCCTGACTCAAAGTGAACCGGACTGCCGGACAGTAAGGACACAAACACCACAATTTGCTGAGTTTTATAACTTTTTTTAAAGGTGTAGTAGCTGATTTCCACACTGCAAACACGATCTAGGTTTAAATCTGACAACTTACTCTCGTAAATCGTGACACATGTTTGATTTTACATGTATTTGTTTTTAGTTGCAATCATGGTCTATGAACTCTTACAAACAACAAAGTGAAACTGGAGAGGACAGCAAAGCTAAGCCAATCAAAGAGCTGCATTTGGTTCCTTATGTGGAGAAACTCTGCTAAATGAAAAATTTATTAGGACTTTTAATTTTGGGAAATTCATGCTTTCATCAGCTCCAGACTTGACTATTGCAAAGCTCTTTATGTCGGTGTCTACAATCTGCTCGTAGTCTTCTCCAGCTTATTTAAAATGATGCAGTTCGTTTTCTAACAAACACATCCCAGACATCAGCCGATGGGCCATCAATCAAAAATAGAATCGAGATCGAACTCAATCGTCAATTATTTGGTGGTGGATTTTGAGTTGAAAGATGGAAAACCAATCTTTTGTCAAACTTTGAGGCAGAATATGATATTAGTTTAAAAAAAAAAAAAAAAATTGTTTTGTTTATGTTCATGAATGGCATTTTTCATTTAGTTTTGAAAATCTTAAGCAAAATGAAGCAAAAATCAAGATGAATCCATATGAGAAAAAAAATATTGATTTATTTTTTCTCAGATTGCGCAGCCCTACATTACCCCGGCTCTTTTTAATCTTCATTGGCCTTTCACCCTCTTGTTGACTGAGCTTGTCTCAGTTCGAAATTCAAGTCGTCGTTAAGGTCGACGAATCAACTTTTGCTGGAAGTTCCCAGACCCAGGCTCAAAGATTGGGCTGATGGAGATTTCTCTGTGCTGGTCTCAGACTCTGGAACAAACTGCCTCCTGACATGCGCATGATCACAGATCTGGACCTTTTAAAATACAGACTTAAAACACATTTATTCAGACTGGCTTTTAACACTGTAATGTCGAGACATAAATTGCTGTTTTAGATGTATTGTTTGTATGCTTTAGTTTAGGATTTTATAAATAAGTTGTAGACTTGACTATGCATTTTGGCCGCGTGGGGCCTTTTTCATGGCAAGTCCGCTTTCAATAAAGGAGAATTTAGCAATCAGAGTACGTCAAATTTTCTCTTTTTAATATTGCTAAGTGTGTTTGTCACTCTGAATCTGAAGAGCACTTGATTTTTTTATTTTATACATCTTTAGATCCACTGAAGCACTCATCTTCCATCACTTAAAATTCTTTATTATTCAATTCAGTCAGTACGTTAACTAAAAAAAAGTTACTTACTGCCTTTTAAACTTATTGTGATAACTGAAAAAGTTTTAGTCAAATATTTGCTTTCTTCTGTGCTGTTTTTGCTAAATAATTGTTGCTAAGTAACCTGGTGCTGTCTGGCTGATCTCATTGGCTAGAGTTTTTAAAGTTAAGGTTAAAAAAGACATTCTATCTTAATCACAGATGTATGTACCTCCTATTTAGAAAATGTTCATATCCAATGCCTATATTAGGCTTGCTTTGCCGATAGCAGCAACTTGTCAGAGCTTCAGCGAGTCTGTCACGACTCAGTAAACTGTGTTCTGCATGACAGTGCCAATGAAAAAGGTTGCTAGCACATGTTCAAACAGCTGTGTCTGATGTAACTCTGGATATCTGTAACATATAGCAACAGACAGAAGCAGACTCCGATGTCAAAACCACTGCATCAACCTATTACTGTGACTTTGTGGTGGTGCTCACATATTTTAAGAGACATAGTTCAATCAATTGTGAATTCTCGACAGATTAGCTTGTCAACAGGCAGACTGAAGGCAATGAAAGGTGGGGAAAATGTCAAATTCAGACACAATTGGGAATGTCAATTTTGCAAAAACACAGTGAGTATATTGTATATATTAAAATTGGTATAAAAAGAGCTGCATAAAAAAGTTATGATGCAAACTTTCATATTATGCTATGACAATGGTATTTCTGCAGTTTTGTGATACATTTAACAGTTGTGATAATTACAGGTAGGTATCTTTATATGTTTTACATTTCTGAATGTAACTGAGACCCCCCCCCCCAAAAAAAAAGAACTTTTGTCAGTATTGCCCAGCCCTAGAATAGAATGCTTAGTCATAGGCACAAAAGGCTGTTGTGATGGAAAGAGATTTGTTTATATGCTCACACTGTATGATGGTTAAGTGTGAGGTCATGTCTTCTAATGTCTTTTAAACTTCCAAAACATCATCGAAAAACAATACTAAACCATTGTTAAAGCTAACTTTAGAATTACATGAAATGGGGCTGTTGAGACTTTTGTCAAAAACTTTTCTGCGTTTCATATCTGTAGGGATTTGTACCTTCTGTCAAACTTTTGTTTACTGCAGTCAGTACCACCTGCAGCTGTATTTTGCCGTGTACTTGCTGGTTTCAACAGTTCTCAGACTCATAACTAATATCATAACATGTCTGAAATCCCTTTGACTGTACGATCAGAAATGATGACTCCGAACTCATACAACACAAACAATCTTGCCAAACTAAGACAAAGTGGAAGCGTTGCTCATGTTTAGGTTTCTAATAGAGGGATTATTTGTCAGGGCTGCAAATTCATGAGTGATGAAAAAGGTGACATTTTGTCACGGCAACGCCAATTCAATTCGTCATCAAATACTCGGTGTTTAATACTGGAACAATTAAACTGACTGAGCATTACGTTTTTACTTCATATGAGGAGTAAAGGTGTTTAAAGGATCTAGGGACATGCGGCTCAACCCAGACAGATATGTCAACAAGTAGGTTGTGTGTGTTTCCGACATTCTTTAAAAGAACAGACATTATTCCCTGCTTTCTGGTGCATTTTAGAAGGTATTTCTAGCCCAGTGCTTCCCAACAAATGGTTTCAGATTTTAGGTGAGCGGGCAGGATTTGGAACTTGTAGATCTATGCCCAAGATAGAGTCTATGTACATGAGGGTGAGCTATCAGCTGCTGCGTGGCTCATGTCGATTCACCCACGATTCACGTACGTAAATGACCCCTGAGGAGTTCAAAATGGCAAATTTCGCCGAAAGGTGACACGTTTGTAGCCCTGATCTGTGCATCGACACAGGGGATACGCGGGCAACCGGATAGTAGAAAGAGCTGCGGCTGATGTACACAAGCTGTAGCAGCAACACTAGACAGCGCAAATTCATCGTTATGTCCTGATCAGACCTGATCCAAAAAGCTGCTCTTGTCCCGTTTGGTTGTTTTTAACATCTTTTTAGAACCTTTTGCAGGCGACATGCACAGTAGAGCAGAAAATGACATCGACCAATAATCTCTCCATAACAGGGGTCTCAAACTCAAGTGAAGCTGGGGCCAAAAAGATCAAAGTCAAAGGTGGTCATGGGTCGCATAAAATATAGCTCTGACTATGTTATATAACAGGGGTCACCAATAAGATTTTATCGAGGTCCAGTTGGAAGAGATTTTTTCAAGCCAAGGTCCGGAACTTCACGACAAAGTTTCTTTTAAGTCATTTTTAAATTTGACATTATAATTAAAAATAACTACACAATATTAATTTTTCACAATATCCCACATAATTCTATGTTATAAAGGCTTGTTTTCAATGTATTATTCTACTGCACTTTTAAAAATGTATTTGATGGATGAATAAATTCCATCAAAATTGAATCAGACCTGTGCTGTGGAGGAGACAGTGTTTTTACACTGATCAGAAATGATCACTAAGTCTGTGATGGAGTTATTCTAAGTCTGTTCTGACTCGAGCCTGTTCTGTCCCACGTCTGTCTCTCTCTGTGTCTCACTGGCCAAAGCAGTCACTGAATGAAGCCATGTGATTGGCTGATTGGCGATAGGACCCACGCGATAGCCCTCCAACTTTACGCAGGAGAAGAATCATACAAACAGCGCTCTGAATCGTGTTCATTACACGCACACCCACGCGTACATAGCCTACAAACGCGCGCTCTAAATACAAGTTGAATCTGACTGGACCGTCATAAACCGCGTCTTTCTGTTTCTGGCGCGGTGCCAAATGGGAGAAGGACGAGTCAAAGCGGCAGTTTTGCACCGCGTGCATTACGCGGACACTCAACCGCGTACTTGAATACACTCTGCAGACCCAAAGACCGCACCGCACCGGCGTGAAGCGCGTTTTTCTGTCTCTGGCGCTGTGCCAAAAGTGAGAAAGACGAGTCACAGCGGTGACGTGCGCGCGCGTCTGTTGATGCGCTCACTGCACAGCTCTTCTTTAAAGAATCACGTCTTCCTTATCCAGCCTTTCTGCGAGTGTTTGGCAGGAGGACCACGCGGTCCGGTCCGGATTGGGCGGCGCTTGGGTCCGGATCCGGACCGGAGTCCGCCTTTCGGTGACCTGGGTTATATAACATAAAATTATGTTCATATTTATTCTTTTATAATGTTCTCTATTACTTTGGCCTCCATGTAATTAAAGAAAAAGTGATTATAAGCATAGTTGTAACAGTACGATAAAAACAATATGCTAAAACACAAATCCGGTTCAAATTGTTATGTGCAGTTTAATGGCAGGCCACAATCAATACTGATCAGAAGTCACTCGAGTCGCCAGTTTGAGACCCCTGCTCTATAAGGTAATGATGGGTCAATACATTAGTTTAGGTTTTGTTTAGGGAAACTAGGCTCATTATTTAAGTATGCAATATATTGTAAATGCTGATTTGAAGATATGCAAAATTCAATAATGTTATTTAAAAACTACATTAGAAATATTAAATTTAAAATACATGCATTTAATACAATTAAAATAAAATATGTGTGTTGGACATCCCATAATATGAAACATGTCATAGGTAATAAACTATGCTTAGAGACAGCTCAGTACGATGACTTCCAGACAAAATGAAATGAGTTCAGAGTGTGGAGATATTCAAGCACACACCACAGACCATTTAAGCACCTCACATTAATGACTGTGCCTCCTACAGAATTGTAATGCTCGCTTCACCACAGACACACATCACACAGCACAGTAATGGCTTTTAGCATAATTATGTATTCTTTCTCCATGGATAAACTGCATGGTGGTGTAAGTATAAACTATAGAAAATGTTTAAATAAATACTAGTGTTAAATCAAAATCAAAATATTGCCAGTAAACCATACTTTAAATGCAGAAAATCTAATGTCTGCAATAAAGATTCAATACATTTAATATCTAATTTGATTGGGGCTAATATTGATCATGATATTCAGATGATGATTTGTCAACAGAAATATGTTTAAAAACTTTTTGCTTCGGTTTAATAAGTTGCGTTCACTTTGCTGAAATTGATGATATCATGGTAGATAAAAAGCCAGTTTAAAGCTGATGTACTTGATTTTTACAAAAGGTGTTTATATCTGTCCAACTTCTTCTCTTACAAATCCTTCAGCAAATACAATTACGACTTAAAGTGAGGCTAAACACGTCTTACTTCGCCCATAACTGCAACCCAAACAGGCTTGCAAAAGGGAGAGATGCCCAGAGAACTTTTAAGAGATGAGATGAGAACAGACATCAAATATGACAGCACCAAATATGGACAGCGAACTTAGCGAGGGATACAAGTTTGAGTCGGAGCGGCCGTGACGTGTGGTGAGGTTTACAGCTGCTGAGGCTGTGCTGCACAAGTCCAGTTGGATAATTGCGCTTCAAGGTGACTTTATTAACTTTGCAGGCATATGAAGTCTTTTCTTTACATAAGCACATGAGCCCATGTAAATATTTTGTCTAAAATTGAAAATGAGAAAAAAAGAACACTAATGCAAGTTTCAAACCTGCGATCATTTGCACAGTGAGTGACCACTTTTCAGTTCCAACACAATCTCTCCACTGCGGCGGCGTCAGAAAGAGTTTTTACTGCTCACTTGGTGGCTTGGCTTTGGCGTCTACTCGATGTGACGTCAGCGTGTATTGAAAATGCACTAACACTGTTTGACCATTGTGGCAGCACATCACTAAATGAGCGAGTTTACATAAAATGTCCAAAAAAAGACCCGGAAACAGTAGAGAATTCAATTTTGAACCCATATACACAGTTTGACAGTGAAAACAAGTTGACTCAGCTTTTTACAAACAGCAAAGTGAAATTTAAGTAGACCACCTAAGCTCAACCAATCACAACAAAGCGTTTTGACAAACTATGAAAAAGGAAATGCTTTTTAATTGGATTGAGAAAGTAAATAGTGATCTGATTTAGTCACAATTTGCTGTTACTGCAATATACTATTAGGTGCAATACTGAATTGCAACCCACCACAGCTTTAACATTTAAGTTTGCCATGAAACAACTAAAAGATTACTGTAATTTCTGGATTATAAACCGCTACTTTTTTTTTTTTACTTCGAACTATGCGGTTTATAAGGCAATGCAGCAAAATTATAGATTTATAGTGCGGCCTATATGTACTTTATCATTATCATTTTCTTACTTTAATCTACAATAGTGGGTGCGGCTTATATTCAGGTGCGCTCAATAGGGCAGAAATTACAGTATATATTACACATTTCAGTCTGGTGGTTTCTACTTGTGACTAAACCCATGACTTTTTTATATTGCAAAAAAATACTGCTGGTTCTTTTAAACAACATAATTGTTTGCGGCCCTTCATCTTTTTTGTATTATCATTTTACCATTGAATATTGGGAAGAAGTCACACGAACGCAACCTACAGCTGTTAGCAGAATTAATCACAAAAGTATATTGCCCAGCTCTCTCTGCAGATTACATCACATAGCAAAAATGACAAGGATTAAGTCAGTATTGCAAAATATGAATGATGAGTCAGTATACTAATTATAAGAATTATTTTATAAGACATAATATTTAGTGGCAGTGTTTTGTCTTTGTTGTGCTAAGTAAATTTGTATGTGTATTTAACTAGTGCAACTTTTTGTCAATAAAAATGCTATATAAGCAAACTTTACTTACTTATGTGTAGTTGTTGTTAGTTGCTGTTATAAAAAGATATCAGTGGGTTGAATTTTTACTGGAATTGGGTTAATTTTATTCTGTTACTTTGTTTATTTAATAGTAATCAGTGACATTATGTTGACGGAAGCCCGTCTGAAGTGAAGTGTTTTGAACATTTTTATCTACTTGTGTGATGCTTGAACCCACAATCCTCTAGTTGGTTGGCAAACAGCTTCCGGATTCTAACATTCTTTAGAAAGGTTTCCTTTGCTTTGCCACCTCATGTTTCAAAGAATATAGCTAAAACAAAAGTCAACGCACATTTGGTACTTACATTTGATATATAACCTACCTCATTCTTTGGTTAGTTCGTCAATGGTTCAGTTGATTTTTTATTAGTTCCATTAAATGTAAAAACCAAGCAAAAACAGAGAGTTGAAAGTATGCACAGATCAGGTTAACTGGACTTTTGGAAGTGATTGGATAGTTTTATCTGCACTGTTGAAGTTGTTTCTGCTTCTCTGTTTACATAGATGTTTTAGATGTATTTGTTTTTTTCTTCTGTTATTGCCTCTTTTGTTGTCAATAGCCAGTTAGTAGCTGAATTCTTCACCAACTGAATAAGACACATTTGCACACAGGGCATGACAACAGTAAATGCAGAACAGCGGACAGCAACAAGGCTTTATCTTTAGCCTTAGTACAACACAACTGAAGAAATGATACAACTCCAGGCTCAGACTGTAGAGACCCAGCCCAGTGCAGAGACAGCAGGCTTTGCGAATGGCTCAAAGTGATAATAAAACCTCAGATCGAACAGCATTCAGTGGGCTCCTGCCGGCTAGAATTTTGCAGCACATCTTTTAACTGGTACCACATAATATAAGCATTTAACTTCCATTTACTGGCTTGGCAATGGTTTCTTCGTCTTAAGAGTTAATTTAAATTTCAATATTTGTTTTTTAGAGTTTTGAATGGACACATTACATCTTGGATTGCATTCAAATTTACACTATAGCACGTGCTCTGAGGTTTGACAGCCTGCTTCAGCTTGTGGTGCTTATGACACTTATGTCTTGTCTTTGCCATCTAAACAGGCGCAAAAGATACATTTCCCTGGAAGTTGAACCAGTACCTTCTTGCTATGTGGCCAGAGCACTATTGCTGTGCCACCGTGTCATCGAAACTTTGTTTTGTCACAATGGCAGACCAAGTTGAGAGTGACTTTGGTCCATTTCATAATAGTTACATAACTTCCTCACTATTATCAAAATGAAAATGCAGTAAAAGCCATTAACTTAACATCATAATATTTGTTTGACTATAAAGCTGCTGAAATATGTGTCTTACTTTTCAATAATGATGGAAAGACTGAAGTATCAACATATGCAAATGTTAATGTAGGGCATTAATTTTAGACCAGTTGGAACCATTTTTTATTGTTTTGTTTCAAACTCACTTCATAAGCAATCTTTATGACTTGACTACCTATGGGCAGTTATTAGGCTCGGAAACGTTGTTACCATGGAAATCATGGCAAATCCGCATGTTTGTTGATAGTTGAGCAGAATTCCATAGAATACATTAGAAAAACGATTAAAAAAAGTAAACAAAAAGCGTGAGCAGCCAATAAACTGCTGGTCAGTACTGGTAGTTTATCTATCAATATATAGTGTCAAATATAATTTAATTAACGCGATTTTTGTATTTAACAATTTAAAATCTCCATTGGTTTAACATGGACCAACTGAACATTCTAACTGCATGATGTCAGTTCGAGCTAATACGATAATGAGCTTTCACGAATCCGAGATGTTTCGATGTCAGATTGCTTCTCTTTTACACATTCTCTGGATACATTCAAGAGGTAGTTTGGGGGCTGCTTCAGTGGATACACCGCAGTGTAAACAGGAAAAAAAGTTGTCAATGAACTACTTTAAGACCGTACACCGTAGAAGACCGTAGAAAAAGACTGAGAACAAAGTTTCTTTCAGCCAAAGCACCTCTCATTTCAGAAAGTCTCACAAAGTTAAGCCAACAATGTCCAGTGTTTCTTACCTGCATTTTGCAGAGGCGGAGACACTAAACAAATATTCCAAAGCCTCTTCGTGTGCTGAAGATTCGATTAGCCCATTGAAATCCGTGTGTTCAGAAGAGCAGAAAGTTTAAAGCGCTCCACAACAAGTATTATTCGACAGATGTCCAAGGGTCTGTGCCCGGTAAAAGTGAGCTGTCCTCCCTGTATTTGTGTCCAACTGTAGGCGATCTTCTGTTTTCCCCACACACTGGTCGCTTCCTTCACATTTTATTATATGAATAACTTCTATACCTGTCAATGCCTGTGTTATTACAGGCTGTCACGGTAAGGTCATCTGGAGTGCCCTAGCACAATTACGCCACCTCCTGATGCGGCAGAAGAACTACTGTTTCCATGTAAAGGAAGATTAACTCGCTACAACACCATGAAAAAACTGTAAGCACAAAACATTACGACTGTGACAGTTTTCTGGGGAATGTTGTCTTGTAAAGTAGGTCTAGGTCCTCATCACCCCTTCAAAAGCAAATTTAGACTACTTGGAAGGCTTTGACCCATGGGCTCCACTTTTGCCACAACTATATTAGTGACCATTGCTTTTATGAACTGCTATCAAGTATCGGTATCCAAAAAATCTTCAAAAGTGCATGGTATCTTTCCAATACAGAAAATTGTGGTATTACTTTGTACAATAAACATGTGGAGGATGTACTAAAGATGTGACAGAGTTAATGTAAATGAGCCTACTGTATATTCATTGGTTGATGATGTACAGCAATTTTAAAAGCTTTAGTGAATTTCTCCCATGTCTTCCATAACTCAAGCCCTTTTATTAAATATCTGCAAGCATCCCAATCCTCTGAGTGAAATGAACTGCGTTAAGAGAGATTTCCCGCCGGCGTTCTTACCCTGAAGTCGATGCCCACGGTGGAGATGAAGCTCCCGGCAAGGAAAGCGTTGTCTTTGAAGCGAACCAGCAGACACGTCTTGCCACACCTGAGTCCCCCACCAGCATCACCTGAGACCACCAGACGACACACAGGGAGAAAGATTCAAACCGTAATACGTTTTTGGGGCGAGTTGTCAGCAAGCGTGCCTCGGTGGGAAGTTGTCAAATGTAGGTAGACATGGAAAACTGGAATAAAAAATGTGTCTGCGGGAGGTTTGAGTAAAGTCAACACTAGCTGACACGGAGGCATGGTCACAGTTGTGTGCTGTGCAAACTTGCGTAACAGTTTTTTTTAGATAAAATACAAAAAAAAATACTTTATCTCGCCGTTTCACTTTTATCTTTAGTTTTCTCACATTGTCTAAGACTTTGACGAGTGCTAAAAGTTGCAACAAGACTTCCTTTTGTGAAATTAAAAAGAATCTAAAAGTGCCGTTTTGGTTATTATCACTTCACGGTCACAGGATGGAGCTGAATAAAATATTGAATCTGCAATTTTGAGTTTGCGCAATTATCAAATCACAAAGACTGCAATTATTTATAATAGAATGTTCTCTGCACAGAACAAAGTATTCTGTTCTTTTAGAGGGAAAATTGCTTACGTGTAGTTTTGGCTTTTAAAAACACGTTTTATAACACATACAGAATTCTTGGAAATCTCAAATGTTATGCTTTAATACTACTTTTAAGCATATGCAGTAGCAAATCAATTGCAATATATATTTTTTTTACAAATGCAGGGCTTTGTATTTAATCAAGAGATCACAAAATAAAATCTTCAGTTATCTTTAGAAGGGATTTTTTAATCAAGATATGCAGCCAATCTTTTTAAGATGTGGTTTAAAGCAGAAGAAAAGCTAATGCTAGCACAAAGCCATTTTGTTGTGGGTATTCAAAAGACCAGATGGAATTAAATCAAAAATGACATAGATTAATGTGACTGAAAAATATTAATCATCATCTTAAACTACATCAGAAGCCACGGCTGTCTTGGGGCAGATTGACAAGAAATGTTTGATTCCAATGGGAAGGTTTAGCTTGAAACAGAATGAACTGAAATATTCTAGTCTGTTGTTTGCCATTTTGTTGTCATCATTACAAATGAATAAAAATGGCTCATACATTTTGTGCCAAAGAATGTTGCTGTACCTATAATGAAAGCATGGTTAAGCAAATAAAAAGGTATTTCAAAGGGGGCATGTATGTAAAATCTACTTTTCTCATCATTAGTTTACTCAAAGTTCTGTTTTGATTCATTATTTGTCCTGCAGCTGATGCTCAAGCGCTCAGAACATTTTTGTTTTCACCTACCATCTATCCTTGCCCACTTGTTTCTTAAATTCTGATCTTGAGTAAAACGAGTAGGGTTCAAAACTGTCTTAATATAGTCACTTTGAAAGAAGAAAAACTAACCAGTTTAAAATGTTTGCTTGTTGCAATTAAATGTTACAATATGGCAAAGCTTTTCATTTTTGAACAAGAAGTGAATGGATTTTGGACCTGTTTGTACCTCTAAGAAGTTTTAGATACAATGAACAAGATGAAGAACATAATTGCTGATATGTTTTCAGCATAAAAATATACACTATAATCTAGTAAAATACATGCATTGAAAAGTGTACAAAACATTAATTACACAAGCTTACAGTAGTCTACAGTCTAAACAAACAGCTAGCCCATTTTGAGCACCATTTTAAAACACAATTTGACGCAGAAAAGCAAAAAAATAAAGTCTAATACATTGCAAGGTTGTCATTCAAAGCTATTTTTTTGCAATTTAAAGTCAAATACAAGCACAGGACAATCGATATTTGCTGATATTTTCTGGAAAGATACCTAATTTCAGTCATGTTAACTTCTAGAAAAGCGCGCATTTTGTTTACTTAATTTAACGCAGCTACGTAAAAAGACAATTAAAAATGCAAATAAAAGTCTATCAAACACACTAAAAGCTATCCAAATTAGCTTTATGATCAAATACAAGCACATAACAACCAATATTTTAAAAACTAAACATTTAAAAAAAAAATTCTCGAAAGAAAAATACCTAATTTCAGTCCTTTCTACTTCTACAAAATCGTCAAAGTGAAGCGCGCCATTTTTTGTTTACTTAATTTGACGCAGCTACGTAAAAACAATTAAAAATGCAAATAAAAGTCTATCAAACACACTAAAAGCTATCCAAATGAGCTTTATGGTCAAATACAAGCACATAACAACTAATATTTTAAAAACTAAACATATTAAAAAAAATTCTCGAAAGAAAAATACCTAATGTCAGTCCTTTCTACTTCTCAAATCAAGTGAATCGCGCCATTTTTTGTTTACTTCAAAGACGTACGAAAAGAAAACTAAAAATGCTATTAAAAGTCTATAAAACACACAAAAAGCTATCAAACTGAGCTATTGTTTACCTTGAAGGAGATGTCGTAAAACTCCCCGCTGTTGCTGATGGACGGTCTGCTCGGGTACACCACGCCGGAGGACGGGGAGCCTGTCACGGCCAGACCCTTGCCCGCCCTCCCGCTGCTCGGAGACGCTTTGGGGCTCTTGGTGCTCACGGTTCCTTTGCCTTTCACCGCCTTCTTCCTTGACATGGTGCTTTAGAGGAAAACTGACACGATAAAGTAGCGGGAAGAGTGCTTTAAAAGTGCGGGTTCGGACGGGTTTGAGAGCGGGCTAGGTGCACCTGCGGTTGAGGAGCATGTCGGGAGGAAAAAGCAGCTCAGCGGAGGTGGAGGCAGATGTGTGCGGTCCCGGGTGCGCTGTGTGTCGGTCTGTGGCTGCTCCGTGTGTCCGTGTCGGAGTGGAGACAGACAGTGTGGATGTGGAGAGAGAAGAGATACGTTTTACGGGAGCATGCTTGTTGTGGTGCGCTTAAAGGAACCATGCAGTTATTAAAATACGGTTTAATTAAATGTCAACTTTGTAAATGTTTTTAGTTTTGATAATGACATGTTTTTTAAAGTAAAAGTAATAATAAAATAATACAAATAAATTAATGAGTAAAAAAATGAAGAAATGTTTTTATTAACACGTAGGCTAGATCATATGCAGCTCACATAGATTTTTATTAAAATTTTGTATTTGGAAAAGTTGACGTTTAGAATTGTGTAAAAATATTTTCGGACGTAAAGTGACACCTGTTGGTAAAAGTGCAAATTACAGTAATAGGCCTACGTAGTAGCCTGTACTAACCCTGTCGAAGTGACTATAAAATGGTAAAGATTTAGGCAAATAAGCCAAGTCAAAGAGAGACAAGTCCAAGTCAAAGAGAGACAAGTCCAAGTCAAGTCCCAAGTCAAAGAGAGACAGGTCTGACTCAAGTCCCAAGTCAAAGAGAGACAAGTTCAAGTCAAGTCCCAAGTCAAAGAGAGACAAGTCTGACTCAAGTCCCAAGTCAAAGAGAGACAAGTTCAAGTCAAGTCCCAAGTCAAAGAGAGACAGGTCCAAGTCAAGTCCCAAGTCAAAGAGAGACAGGTCCAAGTCAAATCCCAAGTCAAAGAGAGACAAGTCCAAGTCAAGTCTTAAGTGAAAGAGAGACACGTCTAAGTCAAGTCCCAAATCAAAGAGAGACAAGTCCAAGTCAAGTTCCAAGTCAACAAGAGACAAGTAAAAGTCAAGTCCCAAGTCAAAGAGAGACAAGTCAAGTCAAGTCCCAAGTCAAAGAGAGACAAGTCAAGTCCCAAGTCAAAGAGAGACAAGTTCAAGTCAAGTCCCAAGTCAAAGAGAGACAAGTCCAAGTCAAGTCCCAAGTCAAAGAGAGACAAGTTCAAGTCAAGTCCCAAGTCAAAGAGAGACGAGTCCGAGTCAAGTCTCTAGTCAAAGAGACAAGTTCAAGTCCTCTGATTTTAGATTCAAGTGAGCTTCCAGTCAAGTCCCAAGGCTGTCTATTTTATCAAGTCAAGTCTCAAAAGTAACTCAAGTCACACTCAAGTCCAAATGAATGCACACACACACACACATACATGTTGGATTTCCATCTGTCATGAGGACATTACATTGACTTACATTCATTTCATGGACCCTTACCCTAACCTTAACCTTAGTGGCTACTTGCCTAAACTTAACCCAACCCTCACCCTAATCCTAACCTTAACCTTTTTTTAACTTAAAACCATTTTGCTGATCTCATAATGAAGGATTTACATCATGGGGACCTGCTTTTTGTCCCCATAAGGAAGGCAGGTCCTTAGATAGTCATGAATACACGCTCATATTGTTTTTTTAGCCTGTACACTTGACTAACATGTCATAGAACACACAGACCTTGACAAGAGAACGACAAGAGAAGGTAGAGGTGCTGTGTCGTGTTGAGTGGTGATTACATTCAGTCACATTCCAGCCTCTCGATGGTGTTTTGAAGAGCTTACTGGTACATACTCACGCTTTACACAAGTGTTTGCTTTCGTCATTTACGGTGAAGTGTGTATTCTCTGTTTATGTCTTTGCTTTATGATAGATATCCATTGTTCCGAAACATTCTGAAATTGTCATTTCTTTAAAATTAATTTATATAAGCCTAGTTATGATGTCTCTGTTCATAAATGATGACGCACTCATTTTGTGTTTACAGGGTCATAAAAATGTGTTTCTATCGATAAAATTGCTCTTGTGGATGAAGTGCTGTCAACACTCAGACTTGTATTCTCTTCTGAGAGTTAAAGCTGCTGTAAAATCAGGTGCAAAAACAAACAAAATGGAGGTGGTTAAATCTTTCCAGCTCTACCAATGCTTCAACACATGGTAAGTATCCCCAAACATTATTTGTTGGCTACAATCGAGGCTTGAGAACATCTTTTTACAGATTGCAAAGAGAAACTGAATTGGACCACCCAAGCACAGCCAATCAGAACACTGCTTTTGACTATTTATGCTATTTTAAACATTTTTAATAGATTTGGACAGAACGCAAAGGTTAGATTCACTCACAAAAGTCCTGCATTTTGAATATGCTTTTGTTGGACAAGACAAAACTTCCTAAGTTCCACCAGTCAATGCTAATCGATCATTCAGAAACTCTTCTTTGTCACAGAATATTCCCAAAAAATTGATTATCGGATATTGGACATATAGCCATCAGCGCCATAGACAAGCACAATTATGAAAAACTTAGCAGGATTTTGGCTAATACAAACCCATCAACAACATTTACGACAAGTCATTGTTAAGTGTGCAAACATTTGGGTGTTTCATTTAAAACAATGACTAGCTCTGAACAGCTGCATCTGAGCTAAAGGCTAAGGCTTTCTCATTTTGTGCTTGGTCTGAGAATCTAAAGACACTACATATCCTCATGCACATTTTATTAATGTGAAGAGTGACATAATATATATTACAACATTTTATTGACTTTTATGGGTAGTGACTTTACTGTTCACAAGGTTTGTGTTGTAGAACAGTAAATCATGTCGTCTTTGCAGCAGACACACACACACAAAAACCTCTTGGAGATAACATGGCATGTGATTAAAGTTTCTGTCAGTCCTTACAGCTGTAATCCTGCTCTGTATCTGCTTTAGATCCAACAAGTCGTCTTCATGATGCTTCCAAGGAGAAAACTCGCGAAAAATAGTCCAGATATCTTCTTGAACATGTGACCCGACAGTGCAGTCAATCACACATACGTTTTTGGCACGATTACAATAAAAAGCACATTAAACACTCAGAAATTTCCACTTCTGAACTGCTTTCGAATGCAGCGTGCTTAGTTTTGCCTTTCAACATGGCACCTTCAATCTCGTAAGCCACTCCGAAGCGGAACCAGTGATGTCACCTTGAAAAAAAAAAGGATAGAACAGCATCACGGCAATGAAGAAATGGAATTAACGGCTACATAATAAAACTTAAACTAGAAAATGTGTAAGCAGTCATGCAAGTCTTCTTTCCAAGAGTCCAACCAACCCATTGTTCTTCTCTAACAATGTATAACCCGCTGCAGTCGTTTTAATGAGCCTGCTTATGATGATCGCTGACTTTGCAAATTTGAATTTTAAACTAACAGGAAGCGCATCAAACGAGACACCCCAGCCGTGAACGTTGATGCATCCAAAGTCGTCCCACAGACAACAAGTTCAAAGCTATTCATGCCCAAACTGTTTAGTATTCTAACACGCTCCCTCCTCGCTGTTCTTTTCTCCCACAGGTAGAGCTAAAGGTGGAGCCCAGTGTCAGCCCTTAGAAATGGTGAAATGAAAAGAATATTTGCATGAAGTGTGCAGAGGAAAAGCGCTAAAAGCTAAGTTAGAATGGAAGTTTATAGCCCAAGGATGATTATTTGTTTTGGTTAGATGCGAAGTTGAATTAAGCCTCAAGGATAGACGACTTTGGTGCTTGTTTTGACTTTGAAAATTGAAAAGTTAAAGAGAAGTTGAGTCATATTTGCTAATAGTGCATGCAGTGAGTTGTTATAAAGAAGTGATAATTGAGTAACTTTTTAATACAGTGTAACTTTTTAGAGTCGTTTTCAGATGTACAGACTTTTACTGGAGAAATATATTATCTTGTGTATTATTCACATTTGCTCTAACCCATACTGTAGTGTCAAAGAATCTATTCAGGGGAAAATAGAGCATTTTGTTACCTAAAACCCAGGAAAGAGCTTTGTTTTTAGCAAGAGTTAGCTGCGGTTAGCATATCAACATGACTCAACTTCTCAACAAGAATTGATTAGGCAAGTGAGCAAAACATGTGACTAAAAAGTACAGATACCAGAGCAAAAAGCACTTTAGTAAATAAAAAACAATGTTTTTTAATTTTGTGGAGCTTACTGCAGAAACCTGATCAGCTAGATGGATTCTCTTTGTGTTTCTGATTCACAAATGTGACAGAATCCATCTTGCCCCCACCAGTGAACTGGTTTGTAACCAAATGACTGGTTTAACAGCCTTGTCACATTACAGCAGGGCGGGTTGAAGCGGGGTTGAACAAATAGCGCCTGAATCAAGCAAAACAATGACAGCTGCTCCCGTGGATGTACGTGTTTCTGCTGCTATGGGTTCTGTTTTAGCAGAAATAACGTGTTTTCTTTCTAAAAGAAGAGGACAGAGGTGTCCTCAGTGACACTTGTTCTATCCGCACACATTGGATACACTATTACGTTTTGTTGCGGTGATTGGCTAAGCACAAGCTAAGGCAGGCACAGGTTGACAAGTCACCCAGTCAGCTCAAAGTATTTTATTAAATGTCCTACTTTTTCCTGAACACTTGCAGCGAAGGAAGTCGCAGATGGATAATCAAGAAGAACTCAAATCGGTGTTCAACACGTGTATCAATCTGACATGAGCCAGGTTATAGTAGTTTGTAAATGCAACATTTACTGTACATCTAAATTCTTTGATAGTGAAATAAACAAGTGGAAGCTGTCCATCAGCAGTGACTGTACTTACTGTGGCAGGAGTATTGTGTAGTTCTACATGGCCATGTTTGAATCCATCCTCACCTCTTCCATCATCGAGTAATAGTCCTCACCTTTCTCTGTGGGTGATTTACACTGAAGCTATAGACACACTGCAAGGTGATTGGCGTCAGTCTTCCATTTCTCCAGGACCTGTAAGTCTTCAGAACTCAGAGGTGTGCAGGTCAGATAGTCAGATGACCCTTTTTAAACCCTTTTACATGGACTATCTGAGCCACTCACCTCGAGCAGGAGGCCTCTGTTTCTTTCCTGCTCTTTTCTTTCTGCTGTTGAACACTTTATAAGACTTATCACTTTAACAACTATTAGCACTGGTTCAAAACACTGTATGCCTTTTTATTTTGCATCCCCTTAATACTTTTTAGAGCCTACCTTTTTGTAAATTTTATATTATCATTCATTGTTCCTTGTTTCTAGTTTGTGAATTGAGTCCACTAACAATGGCAATAAAACACGGTTAAGCTTGATCATGAATAAAGCTTATTGCAACTCTAAGCAAAGGGAACATTTTAACAGTATAGTTATAGTCAAACATTAACCTTGAATAATGTATTTTAATGTCTTTCTTTTAATAACAATGACGGCAGATGAACTGGAACCTCAAAGTCTTTTTTCTGCAGACTTTCATTTTTTTGCTGCAAAAGAATAAAACCCACAGAGCAGAACTAATCTCTTCTTGGTTGGCCAGTTACTGAAGTATTTAGAATTACGCTAAAGTCCTTGTACAGTGAATATGTTCCCGGTATTTTCTTGTATTTCGTGCCAGTATGACTAATGTAATATAAATACACTAAACGTTAAAGCCCAGTGGGATAAACAGTTTCTCCGCAGTGGATCTAGTCATAAACAAAGACTGATGTGGTCTCAGCTGACTCACGATTCAAACTCATTGTCTTGATCTCCTCCACGTCCCACTGCCAGTCACAAGAAGGCGGCTTTACTGAGACAAATGAGGTTCGCAAAGCAGAGTGGAAGAGATTGACTGGTCTGCAATGAAAAAAAGTCAAATAACAAAACAATGCAAAGCCATAAAAGCAACGTTTTGGTAACTTGTCAATACAGCTTTGTCCATCCGTCATCTGCGCAATTGTTGGTCACCCTAGACTTTTACAATCCTGAAGCAACCAGCATATTTTGAGCTGGCTTTATACAGTCAAACTAATAGGTGTAAACAAACAACTAGCTGATATTAACGTAACAACGGAGATGTTACGCCAACACAGTCTCACCGAAGAGCGGACAATTACCACGACATGTTGTTGGCGTATCATGAACACATTTCTAGACCTTTTTTGATTGCTCATTATACAGCGTCTCTGTTTGTTTTGGATGAAGCGACGCAAAGGCATTTTCTTCGAATGTAACGGCTTAGTTTGGGTCTGAAGTTACAAAAATGGGTAAGTTTAGGTCTGGTACTTGGAGTTAGTTTCGTTTAAATTTATAAACAAACATTTTTATACCTTAGAAATAAACTTGGGCAGCAAGGCATAACATACCTACGCAAAAAAGGAACAATTACGCGGTGGTATACATAGACGTTTATGCATTTAAATTTGTGGGGTATACATATGCAGTGAGACAGCTCAAATCCAGTTGCTGTTATCACCTCTTTTGATCCTGGGATAATAGAGACCATGCACTCTTTTGGGAATAATTTTTTTATTAAGGAAAAGGGGCTGCAGAAGGCTTTGGCGATCTGGGGAAAGTTCCTTCTAATGGAAAGAATCCAGAGGTCCGGAACATCTCTGCATAGAGCACCAGAATGCACGACGTGAGAGCCTCTTGTATTTTCAAAATGTAGTCTCAAAAAGCATTAGGTCTGCTAGCGCATGATGCAAGCTGTGCTTTCTTCAAATGTGCTGTTTAATATTAATTATTGTTTGCAATATGCAACTATTACAAACAATCATCTCTGTTGGAGAAATGGTTATTCTCCTGGAAGGTTCTCCTCTCTCCCCAGAGGAACACTGGAGCTCTGACAGAGTGACCATTGGGTCTTGTTGTAAAGCCCTTCCTCCGATCACTCAGTTTAGACGGACGACCAGCTTTAGGAAGAGTCCTGGTGGTTCCAAACTTCTTCATTTACAAATAATGGAGGCCACTGTGCTCATTGGGACCTTCAAAGGAGCAGCATTTTTTCTGAACCTCTCCCAGATTTGTGCCTCAAGACAAGACTTTGAGCTCATGCTTGGTGTTTGTGCTCTGACCTGCACGCTCAAATGAGACCTTATATAGACAGGTGTGTGTGTGTCTTTCCCAATGCGTTCTCATGGATTGTGTAAAATAGCACGGCGTGGTCTGGACACTCGATATGATTGAGGACAAACACAAGGTTTTTCAAGGGATTACGGCTAAGTTTAGGTCTGAAGTTGCAAAAATGGATAAGTTTAGGTCTGGGGCTTGGAGTTGGTTAAATTTAGGATTAGGATTGTGTTAGTCTTCATGAATAATAACATGTCTTAACATTCACCATTGAAATGAGATAGGACAGAAACGCGTCAAATACACACGCACAAAACAGAAGTTGCGTTTAGGACACGCTGTTTACAATAGCGTGGTATTGACACGCTTATCCATGAGAACAGGCTGGTCTTTCCAAATCATGTCCAGTCAACTGAATTTATTGGTGGACTCCAGTTAAGCTGTGAAATCATCTGAAGGATGATCAGTGGAAAAAGGATGCTTCGGAGCTCAATTTTGAGCTTCATGGCAAAGGCTGAGAATATTTATGTAAATGTCTTTTTAGTTTTCTGATTTTTAATAAATAATAAAAAAAAAAGTCATTTTTTTTTCCACATTGTCATAATGGGGTTTATTTATTACTATTTGGAATGAGGCTGTAACATAAAATGTAGAAAAAGTGAAGCGCTATGTAAAAACTCAGCAAAACACTAAACAGAATGTTTGTGATGACATTGCTTTTCACAGGTTCAAATTCAGACTTCTTGTTGACGCTCCTTGTAATACTTTGACATCCACAGAGTCAAAGTAATCTCCATTCAAAGCATGCATAAACAAATCCAAACATGCTAGACCCATACTAACGTCTCATATGTTTCTTGTATTTTCAAAGCTTGGAAATTGACAAAACTACAACATCTAAAAAAGCTACAAATCAAATGTAATCTAAACACGTTCCATTAGCCTCCGACGAGCAGCACATCAGGACTGACATCCACAACACGCAGCTGCCACACTCCCATTACCCACGGAACGCAAGCTGTGATTAAATCTATTTTTCAGCCCATATTTTTGACCTCCCTGTACTTTCTCTTGCCCTCTTTACATCACTACAATCTTTCATGCAGTCAAAAATCATGTGCTGTTTGCAATTAAACAAAACATTTTTGTTGGACATAAATCAGAACTCTAGAGGAATAACATTTCTACCAGATTTCCCAAACAACTTAAGGCTAAGAAAAAAGTTGTGGTGCAACTGATGATTCAATTAGAGAATACAGGATATTAGAGTTAGGGTTATGTATTTGGATTTTGGATGGAGGGACACCTGCACTGACCTTGGTTTTAGCAGTGGTCTATTGGAAAACAAGATGGCCATCACAAATCAATCCCAGGTGCTGTGTGTGGAAATTAAAGAGCACTTCTTGGGTGGGAATGACCGACCGAAGGATTATATCAGAAAGTGGCACAGAGGAGACTGGATTACATCTGAGGCCAGTGCTGATGAACTATCCTGAGTCATAGGATTGATTATGAAGTTGATCAATATGTCGTTGTCACTCATGAACCAGAAGTGTGGAGTTTCCAGGATTGACTGACTTAAATGAATTTAAAATCATCCTAGAAAGGATTGTAATAATTTTCCAAATCCAGTGGTGGGCTGGCTTTTTGGTGCCCCATGTGTGGCACATCAACCGACCCAGTACCAGCTGCGGACATGTGCCAACCTTACAGTTAGCTACACGGAGGAGCACAGAGAGTTGGGCAATTACCCAGGTGCAGCCTCCTGCCTTAGAGCGGTACTGTAAACATTATACAGTGGTTTTATTTTAGTTACAAAGTACAATTGAATAAACATGTGAAACATGATGAACTTTGCTAACTTGGCCCTATGCAAAAGTCGAGGCAAACCTATAAACCAGTTACAGGGAAGTAAAAGCAAGCGGACACAAAAGAAGCAAGAGCGGCCTTATGTATTATACTCTATGTTCTTTACCGGCCTGAGACGCACATCTCTACTAGGGATGGAAAAAAGTTCAAAAACTTTGAAAATCCTCATGTAGGCTATGCATCGATTAAATCGAAAGGTCAGAAATTTTGTTTCTGTTTTGTTCATGCAGCCACTGACTTACACACATTATAAGTAGTAAAATACAAAAAACAATACAAGCCTTTGATATGCAGAAACAAAGTGTGAACTGGTGCAAGACCTGACTGAATTTGTATTATTATGTTGCTTTAACAACTGATGGATGAACCTCTAAATTAGGGCTGTAGTTCTTTAGTCGTTTAGTCGATTAGTCGGTCGATGGGGCTTTAGTCGACCAAAATTTGTATTAGTCGACCCAGCCCGAGCCCGCGCACGTCGTGTCCGAACCCGACCGGAGCCTGTGCCTAAGCCTGAGCCCGAAGTGAGCCCGCCCCGCCCACTCACTGAACTGTGGCATTTTAATGACAAAAAAAGCTTCTTATGATGTCCAACGTGTTTAATGTAAGTGTGTCTCGCCGCTTCCTCCACCGCACATTCCTCTCTCTCTCTCTCTCTCTCTCCCTCCCTCCCTCCCTCTTGTTCCTTCTTTTCTCCCGCGCGCGTAACGTGCCTTCCCGTCTTTCGTTCTCCTTTCACTTTTACCTGCTCCGCGCTTATTCACAAGTCTTCTCTCTCTCCTCACTCACTCTCGCGCCGTATAGTTGACCACTTAAACACTGACTTTTTTTAATCACTGCGGTGGTTTTGTGCTGTGTTTTGACGCGGCTGTCAATCATCCGCGAAGCGCACGTGTTCAGTGCGGCTCTGCGTCTTGGCCCGAACCGGCCGGCCCACATTTCTCACGTAGTTGTCGGGCCTGCACGGGCTCGGGCCCAGAATCTAAACTCTGCCTTTTTTGATATAAACACACTGTGTCATATTCATTTTCTGTGTAATTGGTTGTTTTTGCAAGAACTCCATTGCACTTTTGCCTTTTTGCGTCAGATAAATTGTCAGATCAAACCATATTTTTTTTAGCTTCAGAGCTTTAGCCACGCCCCCTTTTTAGTCGACTAATCGGTCGATGGGACATGTCTTTAGTCGACCAAGAATTTCTTTGGTTGACTACAGCCCTACTCTAAATATGTACTCTCTAAATATACTGTTCACTATTCAAATGTTCATAAAAACACAAGTTCTGAGCACTAACAACAGTGGCTTTGTTTGACATGTAATTTAATCTGGTTTATTGTGTGTCTTAAGGTAAAAAAAAAAGTTATTATCAAAATCAAAGAAAATCTAAAATTGTGGTTGCAAAATTGAAAACTAAATTGAATCATGACATAAGTTAATCGTGCCATCTCTAATCTCTACACATGCAAAATACAAAGCCTCAATGGAGGACAGCAGGCTGCAGCGCCTCTCTCTTTGTCACCACACAGACTGGGTCTCAATATAAGATATGTGAGTATTATCTAATCTAATAAATGTGAATGTCAGGTTGTGACAGCGCAGCAGATATGCAAGATGTGGAACTAGTTATATTTTCAAAACTCAGACTTACACTCATATTATAGTCCTGCAGCCATCCCTTGTTCTTGATTCTTTGTCACTTTTTTCCCTTTCTCATCCATACTCAACCCACACTGTATTTGACTTTGTGTTGCAATAACAGTATTTAACTCTCTGAAGAGCAAGTGGCAGCGCGCACAGACGCAGCGGCCCGGAGGCTCACTTCAAATGTAATTTGGCTGTACTCTGTCACAATAACAATCAATCTGATTCTGACTTAGTTCTGTGTTTTGTTTAATTATTAGGCATAAATACAAAATGAAAATAATAAATACCATGATTTCCAGACTGTAAATTGCAACTTTTTTCACAAGCTTTGAACTCTGCGGCTTCTACAATGAGGCAACTGAAACATAAATCCTCACTGACTTCCATAGCAAGTGAGGCCATACCAGGATGTAAGTTTTTTTCTTTTGTAAATCTAGTTTTTGTGGCTTCAGGTGCGCTCAACAGTAAACAAAATCTGACAACTATACTGTTTGGAAACTGTAAATTTGTTCCAACCACAGAACATAAAAGTAATTCCATGGAGAATTCCGGTTGCTTTGAGGATACTAGGAGGATGCAGTTATGGCGGCTCTATTAAAAACGCCCATGCTGTGTTTGCTGTGCGTCGTCAAAAGCAATGAGCGGCACAACAACAGGAGGAGGCCTCACAGTCATCAGTCGCCGGGGGAGATAATGGAACCTACCTACAGGAGCTCTGATTGGACGACCGCAGTTGTTTGTTAAAGCGCACGGTACATAAAGTAGTCTGTAATTAGAGAGACAGAGAGAGAGAGAGAGGAGTTTGGTGGGAATTGTTGGAAGTTTGTAATACTGAGCAGTTGTTTTGGACTAAAGATCAAATTGAATGGTTTATAATGCAAATTTTTAAGATTTTTATTGCTATAAACTTGTCTAAATGATGCTAAAAATAAACTTAGAAAATTCTTGTGACATTTTTGAAATCATATAATGTTGCTGGATTGAGAAGTTGTGATTTATTGACAATATTCGACACAAAATCTTGTGACTATTAGGGCTTTAGTCGACCAAAGAAATTCTTGGTCGACTAAAAACATGTCTCATTGACCGATTAATCGACTAAAAAGGGGGCGTGGCAAAGGCTCTGAAGCTAAAAATAGAGTTGTCAAAAATATTGCAAATCAATGCTAAAACTGGTGTCGAAATTAGATACTTCAACAAATACAACATTAACAGGACAACAATTGCAGAAAAAAGAAAGGACATTTTCTGAACAGTTTTAAAATAATCTTGAGTTTCAATAAAACTGGTTTGAAACTAAAATGTTTGATCATAAACTTGAATTTTGTGTTGAAAATGTCAGTCCATTGTATAAAAATCTGACTTTCTTGAAAGAATATTTTAGTTCGTATTGAGAATCAGTTTTATTCCTTAGAATCAAAATCGAGTTGGAAATTTTAGTATTGTGACAACTCTGCAAGAAAGCTTTCTCAAAAAGACTAATAATAGTATGTAGTTCATGCAAAAGCTATATGCAGAAAATGAAGAGGAAACAGAGTGTTTGTATAAAAAAGACAGTTCAGACCAATGATTCTGTTTCTGTTGAATACAAATTCATTAGAATCTAAATAAAAGAATTAGTCGACAAATAAAATTTTGATCGACCAAGAATCCATCGACCATCGACTAAACGACTAAAGAACTACAGCTCTAGGGACTATGCATTTTATTAAACAGATTTTTTCGTGTCAAACCCTGGCTATTTGTTCACTGAAATCTGCATAATCTTGCTTATTATATTACAATCTCTAATATTATTACATTTGTTAATAGTTTGGCCAATTCAAATTTCAGCCAGACTGAGCTTTTCGATTGTTACAAAGAATGGCATTTAGAGGAACAAGCTAACCCACAAGCCTTAGCAACATACATCAGAATCTTTTTTTTTTTTTTTTTTTTAAATCGATAGTAGAGAATCGTTCTTGTGTGATGTGCCAAAGCTGCAGAGATGCTCAAAACAGGTCTGGATGATTTATTGACTTAAAGAGTACTCATCAGAACTGCTGAAGTATTACTAGATCAGACCTGAGCAAACACCGGCCCAGGGGCCAGGTGCAGCCCTCACAGAAAGCTGAGGGTCGTCTGTCTGAACCTTGTCAACTTATGTTTGTGTGGACCAATTGAATTTTGAATGGATATACTAAGAGGCGGGGCTTATCACTATAAAGAGGCGGGGCTTATCACTATAAAGAGGCGGGGCTTATCAATTCTGCAGTTTTGCACAGGAAGTAAATGGACCTCTTTCTATTTCTAAGCTGTTTTACATTAATTTGGATTCAAATGATTCTGGTGAAAGCTTGTAGAGTTTAAAAACACAGAGGAGCACTTTTTGCATTCTCACCTAATGACATCACAAGGTGGAACAAAGTGGTTTTAGATTGCGAGAAGAATTCGACGTGCAGAATTTGTGTTAAACATACAGTATGTAACTGAAACAAGACTTAATTCCAGGTGTGTTTTTGATCAGGAAGCAACATTATAACATGGAACAACTACTAGGACAATGATTTCAAATATTGATCATTTTGAAAGTACCTCAGTTTAAAAACATTTGCCTTCCACTACCTCCAAAAAGCCCAATCAAATCTGCTACAAGGACATGTCATGCATATTTATCTGTGTCAGTGTACTGTAGAAAGAAAAAAAAAAAAGAATTACATCATTACCATCACCATCCATCGTTACTATGGTGACATGGCTCTCCTGTGTCTTCCTCACTTACAGCCAAAAACGGCACTAATTCAACAAATTCATCAGTCAACATTCAAAACCTAGCTCCATTTAGCACACATGCTTTTCTTAAGGATTTAGGTTTGTCACACAACTCAACATTTTTGAAGCAGTTTCTTAGTTACAGTACATCAATTTAACAATATTTTTTTAAAAGGAGATGTATGTACAATTGCCTTTGATGAGCAGCTAAAACTGTTTACAAAAGATGAATGTGTCCTTTTGTGTCACTCCAGAAAACACAACTTTTTAAATTAGTGTCATATTTTTTTCAAAATAATATATTATGCATTATAGTACCGGTAAACTATGTAGTAAAATATTTTGAAATAGTATAACAAATATTTCATGGCAAAGTACAATGTTATAGGAACAACTGCCTCCTACCCCCAACCTAACGTATATCTGACATGAATTCTAGAACGTGAAACCCAGCCACTAAAACTATTAATTGCATGACGGGAAGAAAAAAAACAATATCAAAAACTACTACGGTTTGGAGATTGGATATTACTGTACCAACAGAGATGGCAAAAGTACTGAAATTCACTACTCAAATAAAAGTACAACTACTTGTGTAAAAAATGACTCTGATAAAAGCGACAGTTCTGCTAAAACCTTTACTTGAATAAAAGTAAAACATTTACTTAAGTATCACACTGCCAAAAGATATCTAGTCCCAATTAAAACTACTAGAATACTATAAATTTGTCATTTTATTTCACTTGTTTCGAGACATTTCTGGTGGTTTTCAAGAGATTTGAGCTTGAATCAAATTTGCCAATGAGGTGATTAAAAATGTTTGACTTCATTAGCAAATAATTTGGCTTGAAATATGAAAAAAAAATATTGAAACAAGGCAGAAAACACATTGAACCAAGTCATGTAATCTAGGTACATCAAATAAAACCATTGGGACCAGAAAAAATACAAGGTTTTAAGACATTGTAACCAAAGAAATGCATTTTTGCAGAGCATAAAGTTAGTTTGTGATGCTGTGGAGTGTGAGATGGGCTTTACAGTCAATTAATAATAATTCATCTGACTTTTATCATGTGATAAGCATGTACTTTTTGTTAGGAGTTATAAAGCCTTTGTTGATTTTCACTTGTTAAATTGTGCACAAAGCTCTGATACATGGCAGCCCAGCAGGTCTGACCTGGTATTTAAGAGAAAGAACAAATGTTTATGGACTTACAAAGCATCTAACCTGATTATAAAATGTAGGGAGTAGAAAGTACAGATACTTCTTGAAAAATGTAAAGTACAGTACTTGAGTCAAAAAAACAATAACACTACAGAAAGCTGCTTTTTTGATTTTCACATTTTAATAATAAAACTTTCAGATATTTTACAAATCACAGTATTTTGGCAATTGGAACGTTCATTAAAACCATCCAGACGTACAGTATCAAAATAACAGCGTCAGTATGCACCGGTTCTGTCCAGTACTAGCTCCTGTGTCTGGGTCCGTGTGGGAGGGGCCAGTTCTGTCCAGTACTAGCTCCTGTGTCTGGGTCCGTGTGGGAGGGGCCAGTTCTGTCCAGTACTAGCTCCTGTGTCTGGGTCTGTGTGGGAGGGGCCAGTTCTGTCCAGTACTAGCTCCTGTGTTTGGGTCCGTGTGGGAGGGGCCAGTTCTGTCCAGTACCATCTCCTGTGTTTGGGTCCGTGTGGGAGGGCCAGTTCTGTCCAGTACTAGCTCCTGTGTCTGGGTCCGTGTGGGAGGGGCCAGTTCTGTCCAGTACTAGCTCCTGTGTCTGGGTCCGTGTGGGAGGGGCCAGTTCTGTCCAGTACTAGCTCCTGTGTCTGGGTCCGTGTGGGAGGGGCCAGTTCCGAGATTGGAAGTATCCTCGGAGTCCTTCCAGGTCGACCGGAGGGAAGTACGGTCCGATCCTCCTCCTGACCCACCACTTCCCCTGAGCCGCGCTGGTGCTGCCCGGTCGGCTGAACTTGTAGATGTAGTGCTCTCCTCGGACCCACCTGAAGGGAAAACACCAACGTTATGAGCCATGATGATGGATTTATCACAGTGTAAACAGTTTTATCTGGTTTATGCGGAAACCCTGAGAAAGAAGTGGAATTTTTACATGTACAAAGTTTACTATGTTTTCTTCAGGATCACTATTTTGGATGGGAAAAAAACAGAAGCAGAAACAAGGTTGAAGAGAAAATGATGCTTTGTTTTCAACACTAAAAGTTCCACATTACGCAAATTTGACTTCTGAGTGTTTAGTTGTGTTATTATTATTATAAATCATCAAAATTGTCCCTGAAATTGTGTCGTAATCTTGCCTTTTAGTCTGTCTGTAATCTCAAAAAGCAAATCTCAAAATGCTCTGTTCCACGATGTGATGTCAATACGTAGGAGTTGTAATGTATCCATGTTTTTATCTTTAGTTCAGATTACCACAGAAATTTACTTTTTGTCTGTGCAGTAAAGCAGCTTAAACCAATGGCTGTAATGTGGAAAAAAAGAAGCAGAAATTATCAATTAAATGAAGCTTTATGTAGCTTCAAAACAGTTGAGCATTTTCTAATTTCCCACTTAATGACATCACAAAGTGGAACAAAGTTTTTTTTATGATATATATTGCCTAAACATGCAGGATTTTTCAAACACCATATATGCTTTTGATGAGGAAACATAATTATAACAAAAAAACAGGCTCTTTAAAAATACTCTATATATTTTATACCTATGATTTGACCTTCCAGGTAGCAAAACAAACTAAAAATTATATTTTTATTTTTATGGTTTGTGCTATCATTGATGACCTTTGGGGAGAAAAGCCTATTTTTAAACTATTTGTAATTTAGAAAACATTTTTTTCCGCTTGCCTCTCAGAGCTTCCATAGCTCAGCAAGTCACATTTTACATGAGTTGCATCAACTCCAATTAAACTTTGTAGTAGATCGTATACACTTTGTACAATTTTGAAACAAAATTGTACCAACAACATTGTAAGTTTTTCTTTCTGTTAATGAAAGAAAAACTCACAATGGTCACTGAAATCACTCGAAACATACAAAAGTAACAATACATAAAAATTCTTTGAAAATCAAACAATCAGAATGAAACAAGCCTGGACAAAACTATCCATAACTTAAAATTGCGTTGCACAATTTTTGTTGCAATCACTGCAATCAAATGATTTGTGTAAATGTCAATTAGACTGTTTTGTCCCACACAAATGTCCTTCCACAGATGTTCAATAAGATTGAGATATGGGCTCATAGAAGGTCACTTGGCTGTTTTTGGCTGTTTTGAGTCATTCTCCTGTTGGACCCAACACTAACACTAGCTAGCACATTTCTCTCCAAAATGCCTCGATAGTGTTGGGATTCCATTGTACCTTGCACAGATTCAAGACCCTGTGCCAGATGCAGCCCCAAAACATAAGTGAACCTCCCCCATGTTTCACAGTAGAGACAGTGTTCTTTGCTTGGTATGCTTGATTTTTGCCTCTATGAACTATTTTGTCCAAGTGTCTATGTCTGACATGTTTAGTGCTTTGTGAACCAATCTCCTGCTGGTGCCCAGGATGAATAAATTGCTCTTACAAAAACTAGAAACTTTGATTGATAGGAAGTGAAAATGTTATAATCATCATAAACAGACAAGTGCACTCTTCTGCTTGGCCATTCATTTCCCACTGTCTTTACTGCAAACGGCCTGGATAACGAATACAAAAACTACCATTTTGAGCACGTTTGAATTCAGCCCTTTCAGTTCTATCTGTGCGAACCTCATGTGTATATTACTTTACGTCGGCGAGTCAAAGGAGCCGGGATTATATTGACTTATCGAAGCTCAAGTGCCCCTTTTATTCACTTCAGTGGCAGCCAAACACTGTCCATCAATCTGACAGCACACTGAGAGCAAGAAAGGTACTTTTTTTTTTTTTTTTGGCTCATCCAGTGCTCGTGTGCGCCAAAAATGTCCATGTTCCAATAATAGAACAACACTTACAAAAGCTATAACAAGGCCAATTCATTTCAAATTAGTTAAAAGTTTTATTGCAAAAGAAAAAAACTATGGCTTGGACTTCTAACTTGGCCTGGTGGCATCAGCTGCTTGTCTCTGGGACAGATTAGCTTAGAACATATTGTGGAAAAAGCAATAACTCCGCTTTTCAAATATTTATATCATGGTTGATCTCTGTTGTTGCCAGAAAGCTCAACGCAATTTTTCTGGTTATATTAAAAATCCAAAATGATACATGATAGTGCGCTTTTAGTTAACGATGGTTCTGGCAGTATATTTGAAAACATATTTGGACAGGAATTGTGAAGTCAAAATTTTTTCAGAAGTAGTCTTGGGTGATCTGGCAAAAAAATTTATATCGCGAGATCAGGATTTCTGATTTTATTGCAATACATGTGGTCTTTGAGATAAATCAAATAATCTGCTTTTTACAAATTAAAAAAAAGGCTGACCAGAGCAGAGAAACAAGCGACCAAGCCTTAGAAAACAAGTGACCTCAGCACGTCAATATAAAGTTTAAAATCCATGTTTCAGTAATAGATACAGTCGGCATCAAACAACTACAACAGCAAATGTGGACTTTAGGAGATATATTGTGTCAAATACAGACACGAAGACATGGGGATGAATAAAGTGATTCAACCTTCCAAGCAAGGCCGTGGGAAGGGGGGTGCGCAGGGTGCGTCAGCACCCCCTGCTGGATTGATAAAAAAAAAAAAAAAACCGTTACATTTTGAATAAAAGTCTAAATTTTCACATTTTAACTTTAAATATCTCTCTCTCTCTCTCTCTCTCTATTTGTTTGGGGAAGAGAGAGACAGAGAAGAGGCGCTGATTGGCTTAAAACTGCAGTAGTAACCAATCAGAAGCAGAGCTGGGCGGGTGCAGGGAATTTCCCGACATCGTTGATTGGTTGAGCTGACGCAAGTCTTCCGTGCTCCTTTTCCAAAACACGTCAAGGAAATCTTCAGTTCATTTTACGGTATTATACCGTTATTTTGCCGTTTTATTACTTGGAAGTTAAAACAGACGACGGCGTGAATGCCACGTGCGTTTGGAGTTTACATATCGGCTCGTGTGTTTTGAGTTTACGTCTTGTGTTTGGAGCTACAGATCACAGCCACAGTAAGTGATTCTACAGCAGTCGTCGTCTCTTTTCTCTCATAATTACCGCATTTTTATTGTCTATTTGTCCGCGGTTCTCCTCTGTGTTAAGCGTGCAGATGTTTATTATCTTCTGTTGTCCAAGGGTGTTTGGTTCTTGTGCTGTTTGGTCCAGAGGTTGGCCTGTGTTGTTGTAACTGTGCTGGAGGTGAAGAGCGTAAAATAAGGCTGCTGGTGGTTGAGTTTGGTTGTTTGCAGTAAATTTGGACAATCGGAAGGTCAGACTTGTTTAATTATTATTATTGTTTAAGCTATATCTGGGATTCGTGTGTAATTTAATAGTTACGTAACTAGTTACCAGGAAAAGTACTTTTCCTGGTAACTAGTTACTTTCATTACTCAGCAACGCAGTTACTAACTCACTTTTTTGGAAAAGTAACTAGTAACTATAACTGATTACTGTTTTGAAGTAACTTGCCCAACACTGAACACATGTACACATATTATAGGCTAATTGATGCACCCGCTAGGACCAAGTCTGTAACTCAATGTTCAGCACCCCCTGAGCAAAATATGTTCCCACGGCTATGCTTCCAAGTATGTAAATATATCTAACAATGCTAACGGTAGCTGCGAGCTAAATGCTAACGTGATTTTTTTAGCATCTTTTTTAAAACTTCTGTTTACTTTTCTGACATAACGCTAGGGATGGGACGAGACAGAATTTTCACGAGACGAGACGAGCCACGAGATTGGGTCCACGAGATCGAGACGAGACAAGATTTTTAAATAATTTGCATTAGCGGTTTCAATTTAGAATTTAAACAAGGCAAATAAAAAAAAGATTCATATTATTTATTATTGTTAGTTTATATTCTTTTAGTTTAGCTTTCATTATGTGTATCACATAGGATTTTTATTATTTCAACGATATGAGTTTTGACTGAAATTAATCCGCTCCCCCGTGTGTAGCTCAGACTCCGCCCCCTTTCCCCTTCCCTTCTTCACAGCGCTGCTGCTGCTGCTGCTGACAGCCCAGACCGTCTGTGGCCCAGACACACACAGATGAGGAGACTTTCGTACTTTTTTACCTTTATTGATGACAGAGGCCAAAATATCTCTTTGTGGATCTATTTTAAACAATGTTTAAGTGTGAAAAACACCGCGCTGTTCCCGCGATGTCCGCGCGTATATTTGACGATTATATATTTTTCGTGCTAACTTTTACAATGTTTAGGACTAATTATCTCTGTCATATTGGTCCTATCTTTACAAAATAAAAACTGAGACAGAGTTTAGACTGTTTTCTGTCCGCTACAAGTCTGTGTGTGGAGGAGAATATTTACTACAGCTGCTCAAAGATACAAAACCTAATTTTATGACCATGGAAAAATCTCGCGAGACAGTTCAGTACGTGTGCGCACAGTATGGTGACAGTTTGATCTCGCGAGATCTCGCGGCACGAGATCTCGTCCCATCCCTACATAACGCCACATCAGTAACCTCCATTTAAACGTGTTTGTAACTCGACTTGAATTAGTTGTGCTAAAAATATATTTAATTCACCAGAAAACGTCTTAAAAGCAAGCAGTTTAGCTTCCCATACTTAAACAGGGTAAGGCATAAGATGCTTTTTAGAGGACCCCAGTCATAGATGCCCTTAGCTCCGCCCCTGTAAAACTGGGCTTTAGGAGCGTCAGTCAGACTGTCCTGTGTGATCAGAACAGAGAAAACACTGCTGCACACACTTTTGTCAGGGCAGTGTGTAAACTTCTGTTTTATGTCACATTCAGACAAAAGCCACAGCTGTAAACATTACTTTGAAGATTTCCGCGCTACGCTGTTTCCTGTGATTTGCGCAGCTGTTATTTTCCAGTGTTTTATTTCATTGTATACTTTGGACCTTTTCTCTGTGGATTTAAGGTGGATTTGCACAAAATAAGGACCAAAATTAAGCTCCACTTTCACAGAATACCACTAGAAAATGTTGAAATGATTTCAAAGAAACAATCTGTCTGTTAAATGGCTCTGCTGTGACTCTGCCCTGACAGTTGTGTACTTCTGAAGGAGAAAGAGAGCGCATGTGGAGGAGCAAATGACACTGAATGAGCCAAAGAGCAGCACTTGGATTGACCAAGAGCCACATGCGGCCCGCGAGCCACGGATTCACCACCCCTGCTATATACTGAATATACCATTATTGACCCAAAAGTTTTTTGTATTGTTTGCTTTTTTTGTATAGTTTTGGCCAATTATTTACTAAGCAAACTTTGCAAAATTGCAAAAAAACATGACAAATTTGCCATTATTCCCGTGGCAATCATTATATTTTGACGTTGCTTCCCGAGCTCTCCAGAACCTATATAGTGTACATGGACCTATATGCTGTTAGCACATGAAAAAGTAAAGTATATTCTTAAAGCAAAGTTATTAAATATGAATGTGTTTCTTGCCTCGGCGTTCTATGTGCTCCATAAATAACAGAAGTGACAGTTGCCCATATGAAGTCTGTATGATTATGATGGTATAATGTCCATTCATGGGGGTTTACCTGGGGTCGCTCTGCCTTCAAACGGGTTGTGTTCCATCAGAGAGAGAACCATGCTGTCGTTGGAGAGCAAGCGTCCTGCTATGTGGATCACCCATTCATTCTGCTCGTAAGTCTGGAAAAGAGAGAATTTTTCTATTAACATTCCTCAGATATACTGCTTTTGTCATTGCAGTGTTAAAATATACATTCAAGGTTTTTAAATGTATGTTTTGAGGACGTTTTCTCAATCAAAAGGTTTAATAAATTGTTAATCGTTATGACAACAGGTCTAATTTCGCGTCGTCCAGAAGCCCAAGGATAGCTGATGTGGAAGTCAAAGCTATTGAGGACTTCTTCCCATTCACAAGGTTTTATAAATTGTTAATTGCTATGACAACAAAGCTAATTTGTCCTCATTCTGAAACCCAAGGATAAAGCTACTGAGGACGTTCAAAGTCTGAGCAAAGTGTTCTGCTGCCCTCTGGTGGTATGACAAAATGCAGTCATTTAAAATGCAAATCACAATTATATACACAGACATGTATTGTACGACAAAACAAACAATAGTATAAAAATATATTTTAATATTTTATTTACAAATGGTTTCACGATGATCTCTTATTTATTCCATTCTTCTTCTTATTATTATTAATATTCTTAAATAAACGGAGTAAAAGAAGTTGACAAAGCTAGTTTTGGAGACATTTTTGTACCTATAAAGCAGATGTGTACAAACTATGGCCCAGGTGCTAAATGTAGCCCTCAGATCAATTTTTCTTGTCTCTCAAGCTCTCTGAAGTGTTAAAGTTACTACTTTAAAAAAAAATGTTTTTTTCAAATCCTATAGAGGGATTTTTGGTCGACGTCACTTTCCGCCCTACTGCACTTGGGTTATGCAGAAAGAGCTTCTCTCCGTCCGCTTGGCTGAGGAAACTTCCTTGAATAAAACAACGAAACGTGACGAGAGCAGCTGTTTGGATCAGGTCTGAACTGGTCAAATAGGGTCAAATTTCATTCACAAATGTTGATTTAGCAACATAACTTTTGTTGTCACACAGTGATAAACCCTTGTAATTAGCTGACAACGGTGCTTTTTCGACTTGTTTCCACTGTTTGTGTATATGCGCACCCACAGTGTGTGCACACCGCCCATGTTGATAAACAAAAAATCCCTCAATATTATTTACAATGTAAGAGTCTTGTGAATTTGTTGAACCAGTTATATATGCAGCCCATTAGAATGTTAGCGGTACAGTATGATCATTTCAATATCACCCTCTACCTTGTCTGTTTTAATATATAGCCCTTGAAAAAAAAGTCTCGACACTAGGGCTGGGTAATATGAACAAAAATGTATATCTCAATATATTTTTTTTTCATATCTTGCTATACGATACACTGTATATCTCTATATCTTTGAAATAGCATTTTTACACAAGTACAACTGTAAATTTGCATTTAACAAATTCATTTTGGTGATTCCTTTTGTTGAGTAAAACTAAATAAAACTAAATTCTAGACTCAAGAAGTGAATACTCAGCCTAGAAGACTATACCAGCTTATTGCCTCTCAGCAATCATCTCAAACCCAATCACAACCTGGTCCATCGCTCAACTCCAGTGCAGCTCATCCAGTCAGCTTCAGTTCTTATTTCCTCTTCCTTCCTATCAGGGCACTGGCAACCCGCTAGGCAGGAGATTCAAAGAAGCAGCTCCCCAGTGCCAGATTCAAAGACGCAGCTCAGCCTGTAGTCAGTTCTCTGCTCATGCATGAGTAGATTGGTTTGCTGCATAGAGGTAATCTTCTCTTCTCCAACACTAGTGTCTAGGCCCGACTGGAAAGTCCTACTCTAACAGCTTAGCATTTATTACCTGCTCATAGTTTCCTTGCCAAATCTGAATTAATAATATTTTCATTAATCATATATTTTTTTTTCAATTCGAGTCTGTCCTTGTGAAATTTTGCCCAGTCCTATCAGACATTGGAACGACAATCAGTTTGCTCGAGTCATCAATCTAGTGATAAATCTATTCTGAATAGATACTGCATTGTTTAGTTAGTGTTTAGTTCCAGCCAGTGCACCTGAAAAGCGGCGAACCACATGAGCCAGTCCAGCCTGTAGTGGTAGGTGAGATGACACATGGGCGTCTGTGAGGTCTCCGGGTTTACAGAAGAACTGGTACTCCTCCCACACGGCGCTGGGGTCTTTGGGGTCTGCAGCCACAGTACCCTGGAGGATCACCTCTGTGCGCTCCTTAGTGATACTGGACACAAAAAATGTAAAAAAACAAACAGAAAAGTAAGTGCTGTGGAGGGTTTCTCAGTGAAAATATGATACAGGTTTTGTCATAGCGCAGATATTTTGTATTACGTATTTGGATAAAAATCACTCTGTAGTCTACTCTTCTAAATGCATCACGATGAATAATTATGACACTTACAACTGTGATGATTATTGTCTTGAAAGTATGCAAAAATGGAATATTGAGACTATTGTTTATAGCAAAAAGGCAACAAAAACAAAACAAAATTAGACAGTCATATTTTAGTCAATGATATTATAGACCAATACAGTATATTTTAGATACTGTATATTGGTCTCTTACCCTGGATGTACACAGACTGCGAGTTCGGTGCTGGTTGAGACCGTGGGCTTTGACAAAACCGACCGGAGTTGACAGCATCTGGTGTAACAGCACTTTGCAAGAAACCCGCACGTGTCCCGACCCGCACCGAACTCGCAGTCTGTGTACATCCAGGGTTAGTTGATCCAAATTTGTATAAGTTAGAAAGCACATTGCACATTTATTCAGAATCTTGTACATGAGAATATCATTTAGGTGTTATTTTTGTTTTTCCTCATGTGTCGTTAGATAGCGCAACCATCTGAGTTTGTGATCACTGAGACACTGAGGCTAGTTTTGCTTTTAGTGAACTAATCCATTGATAGCACACTTCAACTAATGCATTTAAATACATGCTGGATGCTTGGTTTGAAATAATATGGTTGGAATAATCGAAATACAGTGGATATAAAAAGTGTACACACCCCTGTTCAAATGGCACAATATTATTATGTAAAAATATTGCATCAAGCTAAATAATTTCACAACTATTTCCACCTTTCATGTGACCTATTACCTGTACAACACAATTGAAAAACACACAGGAAGAGGACCTTCATCTTTCAGCACGACAATGACCCAAAGCACACATCTAAATCTACAAAAGAATGGCTTCACCAAAATAAGATTAAGGCTTTGGAATGGCCTAGCCAGAGTCCAGACCTGAATCCCATCGAACATCTGTGGGGTGATCTGAAAAGAGCTGTGCACAGGAGATGCCCTCGCAATCTGTCAGACTTGAAGCAGTTTTGCAAAGAAGAGTGGGCAAATATTGCCCCATCAAGTTGTGCCACACTGATAGGCTCCTACCCAAAAAGATTGAGCGCTGTTATAAAAGCCAAATGTGCTGCAACCAAGTTAAATTGAGTTTTTTATTTTATATTTTTTCCCATTGAAAGTTTGTTTTTCAATTGCATTGTACTGGGTACAGGTCAGATTAAAGGTGGAAAAAGCTGTGACATTTTTGACTTGCTGTAATTTTTCTACATCATGAAAAAGTGGCATTTGAACAGGGTGTGTAGACTTTTTATATCCACTGTATGTAAAAAAAATTATCAAAATCTAAATTATTGTCAATATCGTCCAGCACTAGTCGAGACTGAGATGAGACCTAGACTGCTGTCCATCAAGACAAAATCAAGACCAACTATGTACTTTTACCAGTGTCTACATGGCCTTGGTCCAAAACAAGACCGAGTCCAAGACAAGACTAAGTCCAAGACAAGACCAAGACCTTTGAGTACTACTGCACTACTCAAAATGTATTATGCAAGTAAATAAAACAAGTAGAATACTGTAAGAAGTTTAAAATGAAAATTTTGTCTAAAATTTAAGTTGTCAAAAATCTGGCATACTGTCCGGCTCTACTGCGCATGTCGCCTGCAGAAAGAGACGGTGTCCATCTATTTGGCTGAGGTAACTTCTTTTTTAAAAACAACACAGAAGGACAAGAGCTTGCTGTTGGATCAGATATGAACCGTATGAAAGGATGTTGGCTACTGATGCTTGAGAAAGTGTCTGCGTTATATAATATGTGGCCTTTTGTATCAATGTCTTTTCTTTATGTAGTACCTGCCAAACGCTCCATAAGTATTGACAATGCGGAGTGGGTCGAATGAGGTGTTCATCACTTGTCTTGAGCTGACCAGGTTCATCACCACGGGAACGCTCAGGAAGCAATCAGAATGCCCAGAGAGATGTTCACCACTTTGCGAATCAGCATACCTTAGGGAGACAAGAAATACTACAATTAAAAATATGTTTAAGTTTTTCCTTGAAATAATATTCAAATAAATAACTTGGTCATTGTAAACTGCAAAATGAATCTAAAACAGATTGGCAAGAGAATAGAAACAACTCTATTGAGTTTTGTTGAAAACTGCAAAACTGTTCAATAATAATTTTTTTTTTAATTTTGCTTTTTGGTGTGATAGTCTTTGTGGTAAATATTTTCATAGTTTTACAGCGGTTAAGTTGCAATTTATAAAGAAATTGACAACTAAAAATAGAAAATTGAAGGAAGTAATTTAAGTTCTAAAACAGAATCCCTCCACATGTGTCCAAAAAAAGACAATTTACATAAAACTGACACAGTTTCCTGGAGATTAAGCAATCATTTAACACAATTTAAGTGATACAAATTATAATAACTTCTCCCAGATTTACAATGTGGTTGCTAGGTAACAGTTTTGGATCCCCTCCACATGTGTCATGTGTATGGGGTAGGTGAAACTGAAATTTTCAGATCTCTGGATTTCACAAACATACAATAAAGGAATCAATCTAAACATAACATTCGATGAAGCTCTATTGCACAAGATAAGTTTTACCTTAGGACCTCAGGTAAAGTGCAAACACTACAGACAATGATTGGGTTTTTATTAGTATGCAAATCATCCATGTCTGAAAAAAGTCTGCATAAAAAAATTTCTGTATCTGCAATTTGTCAAACTCAGATGTCCTCAGACAATCTAGTCCGAGAATTGAATACACATTGATTTTATGTTCAAAACTGCATAAAAAAAAACAAGACCACATCAATATTGTTGTGGAACGGAGGACTGAGCAGCTTATGCCTGGGACCAGAGCCCACGCGTCAGTGAAGAGTGGGTTTGGTCACTACTCTCACTTTATTTGTCGTCTGTCATTTAGACCAAAATCTAACTTCATGCACATCACCGTAAAATATTTTTGGATCCTGCAAAAATCCACAATATGATATTTTTTCTATATTTTTTTTCATGTTTATTTATTTATTTATTTTTTGTCAGCCATGTTGTTTTTCATAAGAGAGACGATGGATGTCCCTGATTGGCTAATTCATCTGTCAATCACGCCCACTGAAATGAGTAAGAGGGACATGATGGCCCGACGATATATTTTTTCAGCAAAGTCCAAACCAAGAAATAGAAGCAAAACCACCATCATTGATGAGTTAAAATCATGTTGTAATATTTCAATATGTAGCTGCACACATATTTCATAATAAAATCTGGAATAAACACGTCAAAGCACAGATAAACTCGACATTTTACAAACACCCTGAGATCAAACTAATCCCGTCCAATTAGGGCTAATGATTACAATGAGGAAACACCATTGTAGCAATGTTCTTAACTTGCGTAAATTAATTTTGTTCTCTTTACTTTTCAACTTTACAACTACTTTACATGTAAATACATTTCGCAACGCCTTGGGGACTTCATAAAATGTGTTTACCTCTTACAGCTGCATTCGTAATGTTATTTAGCCACAGGAAACAACTCAAATTAAATGCTAAATCAACCTGACACAAATGCGCCCGTCTGGTTTTCGAAAGGGATTTCTCTTCCTGAAGGCCAACATTGCTATTTTTCTGTGGGTGAAGTGGAAAAGCGCTGGCCCATGATCTCACAAACCCGAAGTCCTCCTCACCTGTGCCTGGCTGCATGTAAAACGCATCAGCATAATCCTCACCCCGAAGCTTCCAAGCTCCTGCTAAAGCCATTACGGTTCTCACACTTGCAGGTAGAAGCTCGTTCGAACGTTGGAATAAAAGACGCTGAAGGCTCCGCTGAGACCAATTAGAAAAAAGGGGACCGCTGTGTTTTACAAGCGCATATTGGACAAATGAAAGCGGCGCAGGATTAAATGACTAATATCGCGTCAGAGTTTTCCCAGCTACCGCCCTGCCAAGTGTTAATCTCTGTTCTACCCGTAACGCAATAAAAACACAAGACCGGTAAATGGGTTTTGCCTAATAAATCCAACGATGCAATCCCTCTTAACTGATGGGCTTGTTGAAAAGAGTTGAGCGATGTATAAAGTGATTGTTATACACTAAATCAGCTTGCTACAAAACCACGCATATTGAGCTTAAATAGCATTGTCTACGGCTTCGAGTCTTTTTTTCTGATACATTTTAGTGCAAAACAAGCAAATTTGCAGCTTTCGCAATGAAATTAGTCAAAGTGCCTCATCGAATACATCATTATGTACCTTTTGTGGGCGGAGTTGTGCGTCCAGCTGCGGTCTCTTCTTGTATCTCCAGCACAGTCTTCTTAGCTCCGCCCCCAGACCGAAACAGGAAGGCTAAAGATGCGTCATCGAAACAAGCCAGACTGGGAACGATGGTCAGCCAGTTTAGAAAGCTTAAGTTCCCACTGATGATTAAGGCTACCTACAACACAACACATCATGTCGTCAAACACCGCTGAACTATTTTATTGTGATTTGTAAAAAGTAAATAAACAAAAGGCAGCTGAGTGCACTATGCATCTATTGGATCCAGTTATTGTGTGTTTCATTCTAAAACCAGGAGGGTGCTGTTAGTTTTACAGTGACGCGATTAAAACAAAAATGGCATGTCATTAATTTGCCAAAAGTTGTAAATAAACAATAAAACTGCTGTTTGTTAAAGTGCAGAACTATATCCAAATACATGAGAGAACACTGTTATTATCTGTGAAAAGTCCATTGTGTGTGTTCTATAAGTACAGTACTGTATATCTTACCTGAAATAAGATCTGTAATACCCCGTTGACCATGCACATCCTTCTGCCCATGAAGGTGAAGAATGGCACGACGAGCTCGATGAAGTGGTTGGACAGAGTTTCAAGCGATGGAACCACCAGGGAGAGCGGTGAAGGTAGTAGGACATCGGGTTTGGAACGGGCTGGGTCTGGACAGATGATTCAAAAAACATTTCAAAATCATCTCAATACAGTATTTTCAAATATTTGGAAGATAAATCGTGGGCTGGATTTAATAGGTTGGAAGACCTGATTTGGACCCAGGCCTTATCTTGAATAGAAGAATTAGAGCTGCAACTAACGATTATTTTGATAATCGATTAGTTGGACGATTATTCTTTCGATTAATCGATTAGTTGTTTAGAACACAAAAATGACTTTAGTACAAGATACACCTATTACCAAAATATTGGCTCACCCATTCAAATGATCAGAATAGGTGTCCTAATGGCCCACAGGTGTATAAAGTCAAGCACTCAGGCATGCAGACTGTGAAACAAGCATTTGTGAAAGAATAGCCGCTCTCAGGAGCTCAGTGAATTCCAGCGTGGAACTGTCTATTCAAATTTGTCAAATTTCAAATTCCTCGCTCCTAAATATTCCACAGTTGACTGTCAGCTTGATTAGAACAAAATGGAAGCGTTTGGGAACAACAGCAACTCAGCCACGAAATTAGGAATGGGATGGAACTTCAGTTCATAGTGTGAGTAAACGCAGGTGAGCCAATACTTTTAGTAATTTGACAAATTTGAGCTGAGTTAATATCGCTTGCAGTGCCGGCTCTAGCCCTTTTGGCGCCCTTAGCGAGATTTCAAATAGCGCCCCAGATAGCAATGAATTGTAGTGGGTTCTAGCCCTCTACTTCCCAATTCCAAAGAAATGTTTATTTAAATTTTATTTACAAACAAACCCTTAGTGCCATAAGCCTGTAAATACAAATAAATTTCAATATAACAAGGTTTTGATGTAAATCAGGGGAATCTGAAGAAAATTCTCCCCATGAGAATTTTTAAAAAATCTGTGCAATTTCCTGCATTTTGGTGAGTTTTAGATGTGATATTCTTAATATGTGATGTAATTTTACTATAATTAAAAAAGACACGATTCAAAAAATCAAAAATCAAAAAGGGGGATCCCCATAGAGGCCAGATTTAGAGTATTTTTGGTATCTTTTCAGCACAATTTTTTATAAAAAAGTGCACACTTTCATGGTCCGATTTAGATCTCCTGGCGGGACCAGGTTTAGCCCCGAGCCCCACTGCCACAACCCAAAGTCTGTCATAACATCATAAATCTTCAAAAAGTCAGTCCTGTATATTATAAGTCCTTAAATGCTCTCTTAAGTAGCAACATGTGCTTGCAAGTTAATTTCTGACAAATTCAATTACCTGGTTTAATTTCTCTTAAGTACTCCCTCTTGCATCATTACGTCCTCAATAAATTTACAACTTTTATAACTTCGAAATGTGCTGGGAACTATAAACCCATTAAAACACAGCGGATCATTTACCAATATTAGCGACATTCACAGTGGGAAAACTCAACTTCTCCTTGACATAAAAAGAACTGGTTTAATATCGGGAAATATACGAGGATTCATTTTCAGTAGCCGCGCCCCTGAAGTGGAACACGTTTCCACTTCTAAAATAAAGTCGGAACATTATTCAAATGAAGAAAACCCCGGCCTACGCGGCGCAACACACTGGAGCCTTATGCTAGTGTGTACAAATCATTAGCTAGCTTGCGTGTAAAAAGCTAATGTGCAAATAGAGTTAGGGTGAGGTGGTGAAAAAATAAACACGGGCCCAAAATAGGAGCGGGTGAAAGAATAACAAACCTACTGGAGCTGGATGTGTGCTGTCGTTGTGCGGGGAAAGGTTTGAAACAACATTTAACCAGTAGTTTACCAAAATGCGAGAGGCACTGCTAGCGTAAACAGAGCTAATCTTTGCTTGGCCGGTTCAGGGGAAGTCGAGGAGCGGGACAAATGTGTAGTTGTACCAAATGTGGACTAGAAAAGCGTATGTTGTGTTGAATGAAGGTAGTATATAGGGGGTTAAGCAGGCTGGTACAAGCTGATGGATTTTGGTCTGTGGATAAGAGAGTCTGGTATACCTTAGAGTTGAGAGTTGTATATTTTATAATAGTTAACAAAAGTGAAAAGTAATTTTGCTTTTGACTCACAAGTCTCCAGAGTAGAATACAGGAGACATACATGGACTAAAATAGATTAATCGCAATCGAATCAGATTTGGAAAAGGCTGCAATTTTTCAAAAACCTTCATTTTATTCTTAGATAACCACATTTTCGATCTTAATCTGACTATACATATATATTCTAAAGATCTGCAAAAAAATTAAAATAAATAAAACACATGGTTTAAATTTGCAAGTAATTTGTTTGCACGTTTTGTTTTGTCAGTTCTTTCATTTAAATCCAATTAAAGCACAAATTGAGACATTTGAAAAAGTATTAGAAGGGCAGCCAACGAAATTTTCTGACTTTTTAATCAATTCTTGTGGACATGTTTGAACAGAATCAGCTTTTTAAAACATAAATTGCAACTGCAATTTGCAATAGTTTGTCTGAAAAATTGCAATTAGATCTTTTCCCAAATCTTCTGTGGAATGACATGCATATGATAAACCAGAAGATATATCTAAAAATATACGGTCAAGTCACCGTGTCCTCTTTCGAATTTCAGTGGGTGTGACTGACTGACTAATTAGCCAATCAGGACACGCATTGTCCCCCTAATGGAAATCAACATGGCTGCTTAGGACAAAAAAACTACCAGATAAATGGTATTCAAAAACACCTTATTGGGGCATTCTTTAGCAAATTGACGGCCTTAACAGAAGAAAACCTACAGAAGAACAGAGGACGACTTCAAACACAACCTTATGGTGTTTTTGAGACTTTCATCTGCAGACATTCATCAAACTGTAGCTTTCAAAAGCTATCAGCAGAAAGTTATATGAGTGGTTTGGCAGGGCCTTAGTCCTGTTCCGTCATTAGTCCATCTTTATAGTATTGATCAGTTCATTTTGACAGTAATATATTACATATTAATATATTACAGTTATATCTGTAACTGCAGTGCCCAATAGTCCCTCTTCCTGTGTAGAAGAATTTTGGTTTAGTGTGACTTTTGTTAAAGAGATTTATTTGATTACAAGCATTTAAAAACATTAAAAAGTGCACCGTGTAACTGTTTGATCAAAAACAGACTTAGAATATGCCAAAATAGCATATGCCATTTTCCACTCAAAGAAGTTGACTCTGAAGCAGTTCCCATTCAAAACTTAAGTTCCTTGTACTTCCAGTAAACTAAATAAAGAACCAATTCTGGGACTAAACCGTGTCTGACCCAGCTTAAAAACAGTATCTTGGGGACGAAAAACTGCTAAAATAACATGTTTCATTTCAAAAGAGTTTATAAATCTTCATAACTTGCCTAATTATGAAAACATGCATTGAAAATAGAAGCATTAGCTATTATTTGTCACGCCTTTAAGCCCTTAGTGTTTGTAATGTTTGAAACAACAAAGTGGGCATGACTGTTAAACTCCATAGACAACAAAAGACACCTGAATGTTAAGTGGATTTAAATAATCTATCATAGACAGTTCACACCTGAAATATGGTCTTCACTCAAAATGTATCTTCTTTATGTAATACAGTTTTGTTTTTCATGAGCTGCTGTTAAGCATCTTCTGTTAATCACATCTAACAGTTGTTCCTGCTGCTCTCCTCTGGCACTAGCATTTTTCTCCAGGGAAACATGGAGGTGTCAGGTTCATTTAAGGAGCAACTGTTACGCTGGATTTACACAGACTGCGAGGCTGGTGCGGGTCGAGACACGTGCAGGTTTCTTGCTAAGTGCCTGTTACACCAGATGCTGCCAACTGCGTCCGGTTTCGTCCAAAGCCACGTGGAGTCACGTAGATTCCACGAGAACGCCGTATAATGAATTGAAAGCCGCACCAGACCGCTGCGGTCTCCGGAAAAATAGACTTCATGCGGATTCTTTCCGCAGAGTCGCGCGACTCTTGCACTCCCAGTCGGACATGTCGGAGCACGGTGTAAATCAACGCATTGGTTTTAAGCACTTTCTAAGTTCTGCACGACTCACATCCAAGTTGCACTTATGTAAATCCACTGTGAACTGATACTATTGCTTGAGCTAAAGCAAGACTAAGCAACATTTTTACCTTTTAATGATCTTTGTTTGAAGCATGTGTCGAATCTCTCTGCAGCCTCGCGTCGAAATACGGCAGCTGCAGTTTCTCCATCTCATCCACACCCCAACCCGAATTTTTTTTTTTAGCAGTGTTTATTATTTCAATCCTAATGTTATGCAAAAATGAGAAAATAAATCATAAGTTTCAGGTCTGAAGTTGCCTTGTTCTGCTTTAATACTTGAAAAGCTATTTAAATCTACCTGTTACCGTGGAGCAAAAGTCTGATGATTCTTACCTCGTAGTGGTAGTCCATGCAGGTGAGCTCCAGCCAGCATTTGTCACCTCGAATTTTAATGAGGCCTGCGGCGAGAGAGACAAACGTGACAGTGTAAACAGCCGGTTAGAAAATAGAACAAGGTTAGGACCGGGCCGTCGTCTCAAAAGCGCAGAAATATCACCGTGTTTGTTTATGTCAGCAACACAACAGTTTATTTCTATTCATGTATTAGCCTCTCTGCAAAATGTATATACCTTTTTGTCAACCAACTGATTAAAAAAACAAAAATGAAAGCCATATGAACAATTCTGGGATGAGATCTACAAATAATAAATAGCCTAAAATTCAATGCATTTTAATAGGACTGTTAGGCACTCCGTCTGGACTTTTTTTTAGTTTATGCAAGTCCCTAAATCAATTCATTTTGTGACATTATTGAGGCATTTTCTTAGACTGCCAAGGACCAACAAATGTTCATTCTACGCTCTGCCAGTCCTTTCATCCAACAGCAGTTTCATTACTAAAATTCATTGTTTTAGAGCTCCATCTACTGCCTGCAAAGGAAACAACATACAGTACATATTTACAGGGAAACAAACAAACCTAGCGTGACCTGACGCATTATAAGCAGTAGGCGATTTGAGGGGGGATGCGAGGGGATGCCATCCCCTCTGCTGACGACGAAAGGATTTTTTTTTTTTTTTTTTTTATCGTGCATCCGGCATACAGTGTCCCGCTCCGTTCTGTTGTTTCAACGTGAGTTTGTGCATTGCTTCACTGAACAACCCTTTCACATTAAAACCTCCGATGCAGGTAGTAAACACGAGGACTTTTATGTTGAAAACTCCACACGAGAAGCTGTTACTGAACTTGACGCAACAGACACGCTCAAACTGTCAAACTTTTGTTGCAAAGCCAGGACTTTACAGCGCCTCACGGACCACAATAAAACACGCAGAAACAGAAAGACGACACATAAGGATTGCATTGGAGGAACAGACCGCTCGTGCATCAGACAACAGGTGAGTTTACGCTGCTCCGGGGATGCTCGTTCTCATGCGCGCGGCCGTGTCTTCTTTCCCGATACTAGACTGACCACACACACGCGTTTTCGCATCTATCCACAGTCCCGTGTCTTCTCCCGTGTCACCCAATGAGCAATGCGCCCTTTTCTCTCCCTCTCTCTCAGTCCACACACAGAGGATCTCTTCCGCTGTAGTTATTGCAGTGGACACGAGGAAGAAAGGTCTCCTGTACTGACAGCGGGACAGAGACGAGTCTGAGCTCCGTGTGAGTGTTTAAACCGTCCAAAAAGACCAAAGAATCACGGAGATACGACACGTTAAAGACTTCAAACCGATAACACCTCATTAAATATGCCCGCGGCCGCGGAGATTCAGCGCTCGATCAGCGGCGAACTTTTACACACGTGTCTGTGATGTTTACTTTGAAAACGTTAAAAATTGGATTTTTTCACTTCCCACAGTGTATTTAGTGAGCACTGAGTTGGTTTTAACCAGGACTATCCAAGAACTAGACCAGGTTTTCTTCAGGACTGAAAATGTTAGTTACCTATGTAACTATAGTTCTATGAGTAGCTAGAACTAAAACCATTAGCTTGGTTTTATACATTTCTGTTCAGCCTAAACAAAATGAAATAACATTCTGATCTTAAAAAATATTAAAACTGATGAACACTGGTAATATTTTAATGTAAAACTGAGTTTATTCATTGAACTACAAATTAGACATTTTAAAATATAATTTGGTGTTAAAATTATGCATTTAAACCTAAATACCACAGACAGACAGTTTTGTACTTTTGCAGATTTATCTATTAGTGTTCATTAATTGTATATATTAAGAGCACAAGTGCAAAAACATGCTCCACAGCCAAGTCAATCAAATAAATGAAATATAGGCTAAATATATTTTTTTTCTGGTTTAGATTATTTATAACTTTATAACTAAATTTGATTCAAGCTAAAACAACTACAATTAAAATGATTATTTTGAATTCTAGTAGTTTTAAACACTTTGCAGTGTAAAGAGTAATGCTTATACTCAAAAACATGCTGGGGGCCCAATTAAAACAGGTAGAGGGTCACACCTGGCCTTTGGGTTTTGGCACAGTTTATCCAGGTCTGTCTTAAGCTGTGAAAGAATAATGTAGTTTGATTTTCAACCGAACTAAGTTAAATGAGGCCCAATCAAAAAAAAAAATTAAATGAGTGTATGCTCTTTTCTCTGTGCTCCCACCTCTGTCACCTAGTGGTCAAACAATCAAAAACATCTTCATATGTATTATTTAAAAATATAAAAAATATCTAAAGTAGGCTTTATAGAGTTTGTTCCGTCTTACATTACAGGAGCAGCTTCATTTTACTTACAGTGGATAAATAAACTATGCAAAGTGTGAGTGAAGTGGATTTTGTATAATAATAATAATAAGCTAAACCTAAGTATTACACACACATTTTACCAGGCTTTCCTGTGGAATGTGCAGTGGATTATAATCAACCATCACATTTACATTTTTGTGTGTATTTTTAATACAATTTAACAATAAATCCCAAACATGCTAGGACAGCCCCAAAGTGCACCAAATTAAAGGAAATGTGGTCTGCTGTGTTCAAAATTTTCTGGGGGAGGGCCCCCAGACCCCCCGCCCTTTCGGAGACACCACCCCAAATACCATCCCCCCTGTGAAAAATTAACAAATCGCCTACTGATTATAAGCATGCCGCTATAGTGATTTGACAACAAAAAAATGCCAGTCTGGTGATGACTTGTGGACTTAAAAACAGCACAAAAGTTCTCAGATCTTGAAATAACAAATTAGTACATTTCACAACATTTAGAACGGAGTGTTTTCTGAAGCTTACTAAACAGGATAAAACTACATACAGTACAAATATGTTCATGATGAAAGAACAGTGTCTGAACGAGGTGAAAAAAATATTCGCTTGACTGAAGATAAGTCCTGTTGCAATAACTTTTGCAATAGCTTTTATTTTTAATCTGAAAAATGTATCTGGAGAAACTGAGCGTGGAAAAAAAAAATAGAAATGTATAGCAAAAACATAAAGTTGTAAATAGAAGTTATGCGAAACACTAAACTTATTTGTTAAAAGGCTGATTCAAAATGTTTACTTCAAATAAAAGAATCAGTCGACTAAGACCAATTTTAGTCGACTAAGATATTGACTGATTCATTGATCAAATAAAATGTTTGTAACTTTTATCATTATTTCAATCATTGCAATCCTAAAGATGGAATGTTTTGATAGAAACAAATACACCAGTAAAAATGACCATACGGAATTCATCTATTGTTTACAATTGGATTGAGGACTAAAAAATTACAGTGTTAACAAACACAGTGCCTTAATTTTTCCTATTCCAGATTGGGAGCAAGAGTTTTTCCTGTTAATAACACTGCACTTTGTCATGAAATATTTCCAAAAATATTTGACCAATTTAAAAAGTGGTGATTTCTGGGGCGACTGGACCCATTAAACATTTGCATTACAAAAACAAACTCTATTTAACCCATATTAATTTTAGCTGACCCTAATCTGACTGAAATAACATTGGTCTGTAGTAGTGTTGTCACAATACTAAAATTTCAAACTCGATTCGATTATAAAAAAAACCTCAATACTCCATACCGATTTCGATACCACGGTGCCAACTTAATTTTTTTTTTTGCTATGATAGTATTTTTACTTTTCAATTATTCTTTTTTTATTTATATTTTTCTTTTGATATTATTAAAATAATAGTACTTAAATTTATTATTTGTTTACTATTAACTCGATTCATGAATCTTTACATTAAGACTGGCTTTGTTCTATTATCAGACACATTTGCGGTTTATGTAGTAAATAGGCTATATGTACAGCACATATGTCAAACTCAAGGCCCGGGGGCCAGATGCGGCCCTCCACCCCCTTTCACACGGCCCTTAAGGTCTTCTAAGGTTTGCTTAAGGTTTTAATTTAATATAGTGCCAGGAGTAATCTGTCTCTTTACCTAATTAAATGATTTGTTTAAAACTTAAGAGTAAGTCATTTTTCAGACTAATGGAGATGTATATTCAGTAAATGTCACTTCAAATGAATATACAATATTTAAATACAACTATTATTTGAAGTACGTCAAATATTTTTAAGGTTAATGTTAGTTACAACTGGCCCTTCGAGGACAACCAAGATGCCAATGTGGCCCTTTGTCAAAATGAGTTCAACACCCCTGATGTACAGTATTTGATAGTGTCATCATTTCCCTTCTACTCTAATTTCCAATGAGAGTAGAAGGGGCGGGGCTTAGTGTGCAGTGGGGGGAAGGGGCGGCGCTTAAAATATCAATACTTGTTCAAACGAGTATTGAGTATCAATACCAGTTTTAGCATCGATTAATATCGGGAATTGATTTTTTTGACAACCCTAGTCTGTAGAATGTTATGATGTCATTTGAAACCCAGCAATTGCTGTTTGTTCTTACTTGAACTATCGCTCATTCAAATAAATCAGCTTGTTCTGTGAGTCAAATGCAAAATCAGAACAGATGAGTCTCTGACACAGGCTGTATGTGAAAGAGCTCGTTCAATCTGTCCAAATTAACAACATTTAAAGCATCAAAATTAAGAAAATAATGTGATTAATTAGGAGAACACTTAAAAAGGTAATAAAAATATCAAAAAAGTGTGATCCCTCTTTTCTGTAACTGGTCACATCAATCATAATTCAGAGTTAACTGCCATATCACCCAATTTGTTTTTAAGTTATAAAACACCTGTAGTTAATGAATGCAAAATAGACTAATTTAATGAGTTTATGTGGATGTGGCATGGCAGTACCAGCTCATAAAATCTAACCGCTCTGCTAATTGAACGTGCCAGACATCAGTGACATTAGCCAGCAGATTCTTGGGCCGTTTTGCCGCTAATGAAGTAACCAAGTGTGACACAGACACCAGACTGTCAACAGAATCGTGTGGCTGTGAGCGTGTTGAGCACATTTAGATACACGCGTAGTCTTTTCTGTGAGTCTGTGCTGTGTTCTGTAATGACACGTTTAGCAGATAATAACGTCACCTCGTTGTAGGCTCTTCGAGTATATTACATAATGACACTTTCTCTAACAGCAGGTGGTGAATAAAACTGTTTGCCGATTTAGTAAATGGGCAACATGGTGGCGCAGCGGTTAGCGTTCTGGCCTGGGCCGCCCGGGGACTTTCTATGTGGAGTTTGCATGTTCTCCCCGTGTCTGCGTTTCCTCTGGGTACTCCGGTTTTCGTCCTACAACTAAAAAAGCTACAATCTGGTACGAGGATGTCTGCCTTGGGCTTAATGTCATTTTGTATGACTATAAACAAAACTTTTGGTGCTCTTGTTTTTTGTATGATCATAAATGAAAAATAAAAGCAGTAGTTCATTTTGTACGACTATAAACAAAAATGTTTGTTTGTGTGTATGAATATAGCATACACTCATTCTATAATGAAGCATGAGTGTATGCCCGTGAGCACTCCAAGCAAAAATATTTATGCAGTGTTTCCCATACATAGACTAATTCATGGCGGGCCGCCATAGTCTATTTTTAGCCGCCATAGACTCATTTTGACATTTTTCTTTTATAAATTATTATTGCAATTCCTATTATTGTCGTTAGGTCTATTAAAAGCATGTTTTTCAGCCTGGCAACGTATTGCAAATACGGTAAATTCTCCGCTCGCTCCAGCACCAGCCCAGCCTCTCTGACCCAAACGAACACACGCACCAACTTTTCACAAAATCTCCGACTTTCTTCCCTCTGCCGCGTGCTCACCGCGACCTTGTGCCTGCAGCTCTCGCTCTCTGTCTCTCTCTCTGACTCTCTCTATCTCTATCTCTCTCTCCCTCTCTCTCTCTCCACCGTCTCCTCAACTGCGTAAGCCCCAAAGTGAGCTGTGCTCGCGCCGAAGTGAGCTGTGTCCAATTCGTACGGACAACCCGCCTGGCTGAGCCCGTGCTTGTAAAGCGCACGGATAGGCACATAACGCAGAGCGCGTAGGGCATCGCCTGCTCTGGGGGCACCAAGCCGAGCTGCTCTGTCCAGCTGCTGAACTCATAAGTGAAGAAAAGTCTGGTCCAGACGCATGTGCCGATGATTCTTAACACACAGCGCGAAATCAAAGACCCTGGAAACCCTTTCGAAATCAGGAACATGTTCTACAACTCATAAGCTCTTAGCCAATCTTTATTTTGCGTCAATAGGACACATATTGAGCCAGTTACGAGCAGAAAAAGCAGATGATTTAAGACGGCTGCAGATTTGAACACGTAAATTACCGCGGCGAAATACGGCGGATTTTGACACATTTGTGTTTAGATTCTTTCAGAGGGAAACACAAACCATGAATCTAGTCTATTTGTCCTGACAAAAGTTACAGATAGTATTTCCTCAAACTGTAGCGCGAGGACGCAGCTTACGCTGAGCTGTGTTCAGTGAGTGCAGGAGAAGGAACAGTGGCGGAGCAGAGGGCAGTTTGAAGGGGCGAAGAGAGATGGGGCCCACTGGAAAGCAATTTGGAAAAAATTGAAATTAATGGATTTACTGTTCTAAAACATCACAGATAAAAGGAAAATGTATTTATTATGTATTATCTATGTTTTTAAGACACAAAAAATAAAATTAAAAAATAAAATATATAAAATAGCACATTAAAATAAAAAGCAATTGTTATTCCCCCTATTTTTGTAACATATGGTTCTAACTTACTTTGTAATAACTGAGTTGAAATTAATAGTAATATGAACAATAAAATGTTTGTAAATGCAGCATTGTATCACAAGGGGGCACTGATGTACAGCTATGAGTTTATAATTGTAGGTTAGGAATCGTTTATCAAATATTCTAATTTGATAGGAGGTTTCTGCTCAATGAACACAAGCACTTTTGAGTCCTTCTTCACAAGAAATAGGATATGTTTTTCCATAAGGGCTCATATGTACAGGAATTGTTTTCACATTTTAAAACCTACACTATTTCTTTCAAACAAAAGGCAAAGCTGTGGGATATAAATTATAGTATCTAAAATTCACCAAAATGCAGGAAATCACATGTGTTTGTGTCAAAATTTCCCTGGGGGAGGACCCCCAGACCCCCCGACTAGGCTGAGACCTCGTCCCCCCATAGTCTCTCTGAAATCTGTGGGAAACACTGTTATGAATTTATATTTGTGTGCAAGAGCGGTAGGACCACATTAGTTCTTTGAACTTCCACCTACTCTTTTTGAGCATCACTTTCTGTTGTAAAACTTTCCTGTTGTAAACTGTTCTTTTTTATTTTATACAGTCATATGAACTGACTGTTGCTCAAATAAATCAATAAAAAAAAATGTAATTGTACATTGTCCTTAATAAACCTTACCTTACCTTACAAGTGAAAACACGTGGCTTACCAATGTGATAATCACTAAACTGTGGTATTGAATATGACTTGATAAAATGGAAGGATGAACTGACAAAACAGAATGGAATATTACAAATTTCAGCCAAAGAAGGAAACACAACAGCTTGGATATATAAGGGTAAAAGGGCCCGACTTACGGGCTGGACCAGGTCCACATTTCCCGCTCGGTTGTCGGGTTGGGTTTGTGATGCAGAGCTCCGCGGAAGATTGTCAGCCCCTCTAAGAACACAGGGCAAAACCACCACGGTGTTTTAAGTGGCCAAAAATACGTCGTGAGAAGGAACGACGCGTGTTATGTTAGGTGTGCAGTGAGAAAAGAAGGAAAAAAGAAGGAAAAAGAGAGAAAGAGTAGGTAGGAAACACTTCTGGTTTCACCTCTGCTTAGTGTTTTTGCATTGTTCTAGTCATTAAAAAAGGCTCTAGAGTATCTTTGGTTTGGCATCACAAAAAACATGTCTAAATACAATGTAGAACAGGGGGGCGATTGTTTTTTTCTCAAGGGCCATATTTGAGCAAGTGGTGGAGAGCCAGATCGCCATCACAGGTGTCACAACTTTTTTGTAAAACATAAGCTTTTTAAAAGGTACTTTACTGCAAATGCAAATTAATGCCCAATGAGGAAGCAAAAGTGAACAGTAGTAGCAGTAAAAAAAAAAAAAAAAAATAATAATAATAACAATACATGGCGTGTCTTTTCAGGACACGGTGTAACCCTCTGAACTAACTTTTCCCGCTTCCATAACATTTAAAGGAGATTTTTCTGCCAATATCCAGGTCACACATCACTGAGCCAGAACATTACACAGAAGACTCTTAATGTTCCCAAAAACGGACAGAAAAGACAGAACAATAGTATTTTTAACTCTAATACGCTAGGAAAGTATTGCGCAATAAATGTACTATATATGATATGTTAAATATGTGTTGTTGTTTACAAGACGATTTGCATAGCATCTGGGGCACTGCACATGATTTATTCCAAACTGCCATATTAATGACAATAATAATGAATGTACTTAATCAGCTAATTAGCTACAATAAAAATGTCTGTTGCTGCTGAACATATGGTAAATCTGTCTAACCATAAGCGGATCTCTCCTGTGTTTAATTATTCACTCTGGATGATGGCAGGTCTGACTTTAGAAACGACTCCTTCATTGTTTTAATTTAGGAAGAAATGGCAGAAGAAACTAAACATGGACTGTAGGAGAAGAATAGTAGTATGAAGCAGACAAAATGAATAAGCTAATTTGTGCATGTCTTATGGGAGCAAGGCACAACAGTAAAAATTGTAACTTTGAAATAGAAAATGTTCATGTTAGATACAGTAAGCTTAAACCATGTTGTTCTTAGGTGAGCTCTTCTTAAAGGTTTGCCCATCCACATGTTTAGTTTGGGCCTAGTGCAGTGGGGACCAGCCCATAATCCTCTGAGGACACACCTGTACAGGACAGTATAAAGACAGTGAGCTGGACACAGACAGACATGAAGCTGTAGGTCTCTTCTACACTGAAGCTCAACATGACTCTGTACAGCGTCTCTGTGCTCCTGCTGCTGCTGGCTGCCTCTCAAGCTCAGCCTGTCCCAGGCCCTGAAGAGAACCAGCTTCCAAAGGAGGATGAGATTGTGGACATCAGCGAAAAGATTCTGGCCTCCAACAATAACTCAGCCACCTTTCTCATGGAAGGAGACCTGCTGCCTCCCAAAAACAGGAACGCCATAAAGTGTGCCTATGAGAGCTGTCGCTGGCCCAAAGGCTCAGATGGCCAAGTCACTATTGCCTACACCATCAGCAATGACTTTGGCTATAATGAGGTGCCTGTGATCACCTCTGCCATGAGGGACATCGAGTCTAAAACCTGCATTCGCTTTGTCCCACGCAGTTATGAGAGTGACTACATCAGCATCGAGAACCAGAACGGCTGTTTCTCTTCTCTTGGGCGACAGGGAGGTCGACAGACTCTGTCTCTCCAAAGATATGGCTGTGTCTACAAAGGTATCGCCATGCACGAGCTCAACCACGCTCTGGGCTTCCAGCACGAGCAGACCAGGAGTGACCGCGACCAGTATGTCCAAATCAACTGGAACAATATAGAGCAGTCACAGGCCCACAACTTCTACATGTACGACACCAACAACCTGAACACGCCCTACGACTACAGCTCCATCATGCACTACGGAAAAACGGCTTTCTCCATCAATGGGCAGGACACCATCACTCCTTTGTCCAGAACCCCTGTCCAGATAGGACAGAGAAATGACCTGTCCTCCTGGGACGTCAAGAGGATCAACATGCTCTACAAGTGCTAAGAGCTGAATTCTTCTGATTAAAATCTATTAAAGCATGAGCAATAATCTGATTGTCCTATGTGTTTCTTTAATTGGTCTGACACAAGTACCTGAAATCAAATCTAGTGACATAGCATTGACTTCTTTGGTTTTATTATAAGTTAGTGGAAGAATGGTTTCGTTAGGCAGACCATTACCCTTATGCTTAGTAGAAAAAGGTATCCAGTTTCAAAACAGCACCTGTGCTGTGCCTAAAGCAGATCTAAGTCATTATTTTGCAGTGTTTGACTTTTAGATTAATAGTAAAAATTCTAAAAATAAATGAAATAAACAGTGCATCTATAGTTCTCAAATATCTTCAGTGTTAATGGTATCAATGTAGGAGATGAAGCACTCACCGCGCCCAGCATGATGCGCACTATGAGCCACCTGAAGGCCCACACACAGACGAGGGAGGGGGGACAGCGATGAGGGGTCTGGATAGACTCCACACAGGACACAGAAAGATGGCCAAGAATCCAGTCTCCAGAAGCTGACTCTCCCAACCTGGACACACCCACAAACCCTGTCTATGTTCTGTCATTTGTAGTAATACTTATGAACAGGTGCGTAAAACTATACCAATGCTTAGGCTGGGTGATATTGACGAATGAACATCTATTTTATTTTTTTATTTAGACGATATTACGACAGTCCAACAGAAATGTGCTAAAGCATATTTTAGGAGGTTTTTTTAAAACATTTGGCTTGATATGCTAATGCTGCAGAGATGCTCAAAACAAGCCTGGAAAAGTAACACGATCTCAGTCATCTACCTATGACATCACAAAACTAGGACATTTGGAAGAGCATTTTCTGAGGCTCAGAGGAGCAACAATAGGCCTTTTCCCACTGTAGGAACTATTCAGTTCCTAGCACTTTTTTAGTTCCTGTCCCCATTTTAGGAGAGTTCACACAGAGCAGGAACTATGGACTGGGACCACACTTTAGGGACTTTTTTAGCTCCTGCTCTGGGGCAGGTACTTTCCATTCAGACCAGGAACCTTTTGGTGACACAAACACATTTATAATGCTAACTTTGTTGGGAACATGTTTTACTCATTCTCACATTTAGATAAACTTTACTTACCCTTAAGAAAAAATGATTAAAAGCAATAACTCCCAAAATGTATTTATTTGATTTATAAATAGTAGCCTATAACACTATTATTAGACATTACAATGAATAATTTTGTTTAATTTTTAATTTTTGCACATTATAGTTGTATGGGGATTTTTTCCCCTAACACTACCTAATGACTTATTTAAATGTTCCTGACTTTACAGATGATAATGCTAAAGCTAGTTAGACCCACTTTCATAAACTGTTGCTGTGTGAACACAAACACGGGGACAGGATAGTTCCTCGGACTAAACAGGGGCTAAAGGAATGTTGGACTAGTTCTTGGTACTTTCATGTGGGAAAACGCCTAATAGTATCTCACAAACAGAACCCCAGCTGTGTTTTCGGTGAGGAAGCAAGGTTAAAACAGGGTTGAACTTGTTTTTTAAAAATATTTTGGAAATAACTTTTTAAATTCTAGTCCCAGGCAGGATCTGGTTCGAGAACTTTATACTTAAAAACAGAAAACTTTTTATACATGAAAACAGAAACTTTTACATTAAAACAGAAGCTTTTTACGTTAAAACAGGAAGTTTTCACATTAAAACAGAAACTTCTCACGATAAAACAGAAACTTTTCTCGTTAAAACAGAGATTATTTTTGTTCAAATTACGGTAATAAAATATGTCGCCGTAAGTTTGCCGCTTTTGAAGGCACAAAGGAAAATAATTACTTAACAGACTTCATCCAAAAAGCTTAATAAAGATAAATACGACAATAGGATATATTTGTGATGAGGAAACTTATTTTTAAAAACTCAAAATTGCTGGTAAAATGATGAGAATCAAAGTGACAAAAATAAACAAATAAACCACACTTACCAAATGAATACCTACAAAGAAAGACAAAATGAAATTAAAAACACAACGCTATCATTTATTCATGTTATTAAATATGAACTACTTCTTACCAAAGCTGCCCCACATTGACGAGCGAATGGTAAAGCACCCACAGCAGAGCCATAATCAGCATGTTGGCCGTCCCGGTGATGAGGACCAGACCGGACAGAGCCATTCCCACTGCGGCGATGGCGTCCAGGTTTGAGTCCATGTGGGTCCAGTCCAAGAACCAGAGGATGGAGGGTGTGTAAGCCAGGGCCGCTGCTCCGATCTTGCCTCCCACGTAACGCTTCACGCTGTTCAGGTAGGTCTTACAGGGCAGCAGGCCTTTCTCCCCGATCAGCTGCTTGTTCTGATGGAAGGCCACACTGAAGGCTACAACTGTAAGCAGGGAATGAACAAGTTTAAAGTCACTTTAATGGGTGTAAAAAATGTAAATTTGATTATGTAGAATAACAAACTGCAGATGAATTGCATTTTCAAACTGCTCTTTATGTTAGATACAAGTGTCTTACAAATAAGCCATTGTTCAGCTCAACAGTTTCAGCCTTAAAGCTGCTGTCCAGGTTCATAAGTGTAAATTATATGAGTTTAAGTATCCCGATACGCCTCCTTGTAACGCGTATTGCCAATGAGTTTGTCACGATATATCCTTATACTTGTTAGCATCTAAGTAGCAACTTATCTGTGTGGAGTAGAAAGAAACTATGACATATGTAGTCCAGTACGTAGTTTACAATTTATTTGTTGTAAAATCTATTTAAATTTATGGCCATTGTAATGAATAATTCTCGCTGAGGTTTTTTTCACATTATCAAACAGCTTCAACATGTTTCTTTTTACTGTCAGATCAAAAACAAATGCAAAATCAATACAATCGCGTGATATATTATGGAGCTGAAATACTAGTCATAAATGTGAAGGCTTTTATAATATAGCTTTCACAAAGATGGTTCACTTTGGACTGCTTTTGTTGTTGGAAAAATAAAAATTACCAATGAAACATTACACAAAATTCCAGCACCCTTAATTCTAGAAGTTGGACCTAATAGACCTTAATGATTGATTACAATAAAGAGATAAGCTTCTCAGTTGTGCTAGAAGTCTATATTTCTAAGCCATTTGAGATCAATTTTGTGTATTACAATGAACAAAATGTAAATCAGTGATGTACATAGGATATTGTCATAGTTTATTATGGAAGAAATGTCTCCTATAAGTGCAAAACTTTTGACTTACCATTACTGCCTGTAACATAGAAGTTCAATGTCATTGTGCAGTGTGGAATATTCCAAGATAAAACAAAAACTGCATGCCCTTTGACCAGAAAAGTGATCCTGTGTTATTAGCAATTTTATTAGCCCTAGCACACAACAAATCTATACGTGCATTGCAGCAACAGCAACAATAATCTAGACTTTGTTCATTCTACAGTTGTTATAAAAGCCTTGTGGCAGCACGTTAGCCAAGTTTGCTTACAGTAAATAAAAGCCACAGCTCGTAGCAGCAGTATCCGCGTTAGCCAGTACGTCCCGGGCCGCAGACTGTGAACCTTCCGCTTCTCTTTCTCTTTCTCCGGGTCACTGCTGCTGTCCTCTGGTCCATCTTTAGGCTCACTGTTCCCGGCTGAGTGTGATTCTGTCCCGCTGGGTTCCACGCGTCTCCTCCTCACGGTGCTACTGCTACTGCTGCTGCTCTTCTCTTCCGCCATGTTGTGTCACGTGACGTGATCTGTGAGCACAGCACGTGGGGGCGTAACGTCGCGGCGCAGACAACGTGGGTTTGTTGTGAGTTATTTTAGACTAAACTTTTTGCACAAAGCGGGAAAAAGTGGGGTAAGTTGTTCAGTGTTTACTTACTATGGCTTTAAAGTGAGCCCATGATAGTAATTCTTCGACAATATGAACGTATATTTCATGATTTGGTACATCTCTGTGTGAACAGTCTTTTGTTTTTTCTGAAATAGTATTTAAGAAATACAACTTTTTGAGGGAACTTGTCATGTGGCACATTGGGGTAAATTGTGCCATTTATTATTCAATCAAACACTATATTTTAATCTCAAAAACAGATTTGTGCATTTGTCTTATAGTTTGTCTGTTTGTTTTTTTTTTTGTTTTTTAATAAACTGGGTATCTAATCATTTCTAAAAATATTGGTGACCACAACTTGCCTGTATCCAGAGCCCATGTGTCTGGATTCTTCAGGCAAGGCCATATCTGGACTTCACCTTTGTCCCTCTTTCTCTCTCTCAAAAATGCACAAGTGCTTTGTGCTTTTGTGAATTCATACAATATTTTATTTTGTAAAATAATGTGTTAATTCACGTAACCTCGAAATATGTGTGACATATTTTCTATTTGCCTATAGAGCGTTTTCACGTGACGTCATCAAACCGGAAGTCGGCCATGTTGGCGATATGCGGCCGCTGTCATAACACATCCATGGTCAAAACACAGACGTTAAAGCATGTGAATGTTCGAAGTTTGAAAAAAATTAAAATGGTAAACTATTGCCGTGGGCTGGGTTGTCATAATCCGTCTTATTTCGCCCGCCCACTTTTTCTACTTTTACGCACAGAACTCGGAAACACTCCGGTCAGCTCTTCCCCCATTCATTTCATTGACGTAACCTGCTGATAAAACTTGCGGCAAAATCATATTTCATGTAGGTAATTTTTTCCAAATAAGCTATAGTCATGTGCACCAACAAACAAGCAAGGCATATTTTCTCTGGATCGCTTTAAAATGACTGTTAAAGAATTTAATTTAAGTTAATTAAGTTAATCGTTTGCCCCGGTCGGATCGCTGCGATAGCCTGCAGTTAGCCAAAGTTACATTAGCCACAGATAAACATCAAATGTACTGATCACACAAAGGGAATATACACATGCTATACCTTGTTTGAAAGCTTAGGACCTGTAGAATTCAGACGCTGGGTTTGATTTAACTGTCAGTGTATCTAATTGAGACTAGCCTACTAGATAGCGCAGCTACAGCGTTAGTTGCCTCCTTCTCCTTTATGGAGCATCTGAAACATCGTTTATTATGCCAGCACTAACAGTATGATTTAACACCCATGACGTGTTTTGCCGACAGCTATAAAGACAAAAAAAGCACAAATTGTGTAAAAGAGTGTAGCTAAAAGGGATAAATAAGAAGGTAGCTAATGCTGTAGCTGCACTGTTTCGTAGTTTTATCTCATTTAGATTAACTGACAGTTAAAATAAACCCTGCACCTGAATTCTACGGAACCTATGCTTTCAAACAAGGTACAACATGTGTATTTGCCCTGAGTGTGATCAATACATTTGATGTTTGTTTGTGGCTAATGCCTTTACAGGCTAACTGCGGTCTATCGCAGCGATCCGACCGCAAGGGATTATTTAAACACTTTTACGGTCGTTTTCAAGCGATCCAGAGAAAATATGTCTTGTTTATTTGTTGGTGCACTTAACCATAGCATTTTTTGAAAAATTATCCTACCTGAATATGATTTTGCAGCAAGTCTTTCGCTTTTAGCTCGCAGTTAGCCAAAGTTACATTAGCCACAAATAAACATCAAATGTTGTAATGATCACACACAGGACATATACACATTATACCTTGTTTGAAAGCTTAGAATCTGTAGATTTCAGTTGCTGGGTTTATTGTAACAATCCATGATCTAATTGAGATTAGCCTACAGCGTTAGCTATTTTCTTCTTGTTTATCTTCTTTTGCTACCCTTTTTTACACAGTTTGTGCCTATTTTGTCACCAGCTGTCGGCAATACACGTCAAATACATGGATGTGAAATCACACTAATAGTGCTGATGTAATAAACTGTGTTTCATATGCTCCATAAAGGATAACAAATGCCAAAGAGAATTTCACTTACGAGGGCAGCTTGTGGAGATCTTCACTAAATAAGGCAGATTTCATTTCCTAAGGATCTTCGCCACCTATGAAGTTAATTTTACACATGTAACGCTTTTTTTCTGAAGCTTCAAGTCGGTCTCGATATTTTTTAGATCCATTTGACTCGTCTTTTTTTTGATAATTTATTCATATTTCAGCCGCGTTGTTTACATCGGTACCTCCATAATGGCGCCACTTCCGGTTTTTGGCCGGATCTGTGACGTCCGTGAAAACGCTCTATAGCTGTTCAGACACAACAATCAAAAAAAAAACTTGATCGTAGAAATTTTATTTTGAAGGGGAGAATTTATTTATTTTTTTTTAACTAAAACAACTTTGTGACAAAAAAGTGTTGGATAAAAGTACCGCAGGCCTACTTAGGTAACATTTTAGCAGTGTTGGGTAAGTTATTGTAAAATTGTAATACATTATATATTACTAGTTACAGGGGGGAAATGTAATACATTTGTATTACAATAATACTGTCTCAAACATGTAACTGAGTTACACTACTGTGAGTTACTTTGAGCTAATCACACATTAGTTAAGACATATTGTACAATACTAATCCTGTTACATTTACACCTGATCACTTATGAATTTATGATAATATGATGTCTCAACACATTTTCCTCATAATATTTGATTTACCTTTATGCCAACAGACAGTGTTTTAGTGGTGTTTGGTACTTATTATCTTTTTCAATAGAATATAAAAGCAATTAATTTATATGAAAGTAACTTGAGTTACTCAGATTGTAACTTGTTTATTGTCAACATTTTTATAAGTAATGAGTTACATTACTGAGCTACTGAAAAGGGCAATATATTACAGTAACTAGTTACTTTTGTAATGCTTTACTTCAGGGGTGTCAAACTCAGGCCCGGGGGCCAAATTCAGCCCTCGAGATGATATCATGTGAGCATGATTTCAGATTATTATTGATAGTGGCCACTTATATTGCTGAGATGTGACTATTAAATGTAATATGCACTGGAATGCAGCAAAAAGCAGCAATCTGTCTAAAGGTTTCTTGCAATGAAATTATGTGCAATATAATGTAATGTAACACAAATCTGGATATACAAATGTGTTATATTAGCTTTATACAGCCCTATTGCCAAATTTGAATTTAACTCAGAGGAACCTATATTTTAAAAACTGCGGCCTTCAACCAACTCTGACTGACTCTGATCGATTTGGCCCTAGCACCATTTGAGCTTGACACCTGTGCTTTACTTAAATAGATTTTACAGGGGATACACCACATACACTTAGAGCAGATATCTGTACTTCTACTCTACTCTACTTTTTGCAGTAAAAAGTAGCCAAATAAATATTAATAACCCAATTATTAAGATAAGTAAGTTGCTTTCTTTGACAAACAATCGATCTATTTCTTTACGTAAGCCTCTACATTTACATTAAGAGTTCTCAAAATCTGTGTGACATGTTTTTACTTAAACTGGTACTTTGAACCTAAATGTTTTAACTAAGTCTAGATGTGTATATGATATTTGATTGTGAAGTCTTACTCTAAAATGTAGACTGCTTAAAACGAAGCAGACAGATGTGGACGAGAGGGTTTAAGTGTCTTGCCAAAGGATACATCGTCAGTATTCAACCATGAGAGCTAAAGTCACACCACACCAACCTGTTTGTCAGTAAAGACCTTACAAAAGTCTGTATGTTGGAGCAGGCTGTTTGTTTTTGCTTCTACTTTTCTTGGAGAAACTTCCCTTTCCAAAACTAACAGAACTGGCAGTGAGAAGCAGAAGGGGAGGGGTCAACGTTTAGCCACTCCAACAATCCACATTCTGTCCCATTTCAGCTCAGATCGTCGAGGTGGAACTGTCCAGGATGCCAACGCAACTTCTTTTTCACAAGAATCAACATTAACCAAACAGAAACCTACTATTTGTGTAAAAATGACCGAAGAAAAGCCTTCAAACTCCCCCGAGGCTCCGTGCAGTCCAGCGGGCAGTGACAGGGTCCCTTCACCCGGGCCAGCAGCTGCGTCAGACCAGGACAACATCACGTCTCCATCTGGATCTCACGCGCCGTTACGCACCGCTTCCCCGCGTGTATCCAAGACGCTGTGTCCCAGGTGCTGCGGGGGTACGACTGGTCCCTGGTGCCGGTGACGGGACACGGGGACAAAGGGTCCAGGGGAGCTCCGCACGTGAAGAGGCCGATGAACGCGTTCATGGTGTGGGCTCAGGCCGGCGCGGAGGAAACTGGCGGACCAGTATCCACACCTGCACAACGCCGAGCTCAGCAAAACTTTGGGCAAACTCTGGAGGTGAGTGAGAAGCGGTCTGGCCTCAACAGGAAAAGTCAGTTGTAGCTTTTTCATAAAATTGGAGGAAAAATAATTTGTAGTCTTTATATAATAAATAGGCATACTGTAGCTATTGGTGAATTGTTGAAAGTTCTGTCGTTCAAACAACTAAAATGTGCATCAGTAACGTCAGACACTACTGCTATGTCTGTTTGATTTGATTTGTCCTAACCAGCACTGAACCAGAACCAATTGTGTTGTAATATTACTTATTGTAATTGTGCTGTAAAATTAACTTATTTTCCACTTGGCACGTTAACTCTGGACCACGAGTCTGTCATAAAAGTTTGATGATGATGATGTAACTAGTATTTTACTCAAGTACTGTACTTAAATAGTATTTTGAGTATCTCTACTTTAATTGAGTATAAATGGTACTTTTTCCCTACATTTTAAAACAGTTTAGCTACTATTTTAAGCTGTTTAAGTTTTTTCCCTTCATAAAGTCAGTGCAGTCTTGCTGATTTGCTGAAAATCAAGACTTTTCCCAATTGAAATCATCAAAACTTACTGATTTCTAACAGTACTGTATTTTCCGGACTATATGTCGCTCCGGAGTATATGTCGCAGAAGCCCCAAAATGCATATTTTAGAAGAAAAAAAACGTATATAAGTCGCACCGAAGTATAAGTCGGCCCCCCTGTCAGACATGGAAAAAAGCGCGACTTATAGTCCGGAAAATATGGTAACAATTACCACAAGATAAAACAAAGTGCAGTTATGATTATATCAACATAAAGCTCTTATCACACTTCAGTGCAGCTTGCACAAACTTTGTGTTTTTACTTTTACTTTTTACTTGGTAAATTACTATCAGTACCTTTGCCAACTCTGTCTCGCCCTCAAACTAGAGTGTGTCCCATTTTGTAGTTTGAAAACTGGTCACCCTGCTTCACCCACATTTGAGCATACATCAGCAATATTCACTCTGTTTCAAACAATTGTAACACATTTTAAAGTACACCGTTTGTGTCCTGGCTTACCTATTCTGAGAAGACCTGGCTATTTAGTTCATAATGTATCAGATAGAGCTGCTTTATTATAAAAAAAAAAATCATAAAACTGGAATGGAAAACTTGATTAAATAACTCTGTAACTCTTCTTTCTTTAGACTTTTATCCGAGCCTGAGAAGCGTCCGTTCATCGAGGAGGCAGAGAGACTGAGGACGCAGCACAAGAAGGACCACCCGGACTACAAGTACCAGCCTCGCAGACGAAAGCCATCCAAACCTGCTCCTGGAGACTTCACACAGCCAGCCTTCGGCGCTGAAACCTTCTCCAGACTAGACCAGAGCCAGGACGGGCAGCTCTACTCAAATGGGACAGGTGAGGACGCATATCTGATTTGTCCGGAAGGTCCTGCTATTTAGACTGAAGAGTGGCAAAACACATCTGCGCTCTATATTTTTGGGTTGGGGTTTTTGTTGGTCACTGAAACCTGCCCTGCACTGAGGCCCCCTGTGTTCCAGAAGTCTCCCATCCAAGTACTAACCAGACCTCATCTTAGTTGGGAAGGCTTGTCCTAAAGTGTGATTTTAACTTTCTAATTCTAGTGAATGTGTGTGTATTTTATCTCAGAGTCGCAGAGTGGGTGACCAAATGTTCCCAGGACAGGAGCATTAGGCCTCATTTTCCAGCAAATGTTTTACACTATGTAAAATACACCTTTACTATGTACCAGCTGTTTTCATTTTAACTACTGTACCTACAAACAGTAGCCACATTTGAGTAAATTGTGTTGTAATATTACAATTAACCTACTTAGATTCTGAAATTGGCTTGTGCATGATGACTGCAGGTTGGGCTATTAAAGCCAAAATTTTTGCTTTTTTCTGATTTTGTCTTAGTTTGGTGTGATAGTATTATTTATACTTTTTCAGCAAATACAAATATACAGAAATTGACAAATTAAGCAGAAAATAGGAGGAACACATTTAGTTCTAAAACAGAATCCTTCACATATGTCAAAAAGCAGTTTCCCTGGTACAATCATTTAACAAAATAAAGGCGTTACAAGTAATTACAATGTGCCCAATCATAACAATTTTGTGTTTTTTCTGGATTTCGGCCCATATTTACATGGTTGTCATGCAGTTATGGAATTACCTCTACATATGTTAATGGCCATGCTGTGGATATGTGTTGAACTAATTTACAGTAAGTTCTTCCGCATTATCCATCTGGAACTTCCCCCACTGACAGCGCTCTGGAAAAGGTGGGACGTTTAATGAAATACTTTGAGCTGACTGGGTGACTTGTCAAATAGTGCCTACCTAAGTTTGTGCTTAACCAATCACAGCGATGGATGACGGTATCCAGTGCACACGTGGATAGAATAAGTGTCACTTTATTTCAAAGGAAATACTCTGTGTTCTGTTTTGATTTACAAATATCACAAAATAATCCATCTGGTGGCCAAGTTATATATTTATGACAAAAAGAATCTCAAAAAAAGCAAATGAGTGAAAACAAGCAAAATGTTAGTAAATCCTAAATAATGTTCACTATGTCATGTTTACTATATCTGACTGAAAATTGTATCATACCCACTTTACAGTCAAAAGTATATAACATGTACATATATTTCCTTATCGTTCCAGATCAGCCTCATGGACCACCGACCCCGCCCACCACCCCAAACACCGACCTCCACAGTGGCGCCAAACAGGACACCCAGACTCACCCAGCCTCCGCCAGCAGCGCCCGTCACAACATCGACTTCAGCCATGTGGACATCGCGGTACTCGGCTCCATGGAGACTTTCGACGTGCACGAATTCGACCATACTTACCTCCGCCCGACTCCGCCAACGCGCCGCTAACGCTCTCAACTCACAAACCTGCCCCGGCGAAGACGCGAGCCCGAAACTGATCAAAACAGAGCAGCTGAGTCCAGGCCACGCCCCTCACTGCTCGTCCACGCCCCCGCTGGAGTACACGTGTCTGTCCTCCAGCCAATCGGAGTACGGCGACCTGCAGAGCCCCGCCCTGTACGGCAGCTTCTCCGCCTACTCGGCCGGTTTGTATCAGTATCCGTACTTCCACTCTCCGCACAGAGCTTTCAGCCTGACCTTAGCCCCGCCCCCTCACAGTCCCACCTCAGCTTGGGACACGCCCATTTTCACCACCCTCACCAGACCTTAGATACTGGAGACTCTAACTGTAGACTATTTGATTGGCTGTAATGACTGTTGTACTGTAGTACTTTTTTTTCCTAATCCATCAACCACGGTGCCTTTTTATCTTCTTGACTTTGGATGTTCATTACAGAGTGAGAATAACATTGGCAAATTGTACTTTTTGTAATTTATCTGGATAGGTATGCAGGCTATTCACTAGATTTCCATAGGGCAGATTACAGAGGACCATGCTTCTGGCATAACACAAAAGACGAATATTCACAGAATATTTATATTTAGTTAGAATTATTTATTTGCTGTATTTAACTGTCTCAAAAAATTGCCAACAAAAAGAGAAGTAGATTTGCTAAAAAAAAAAAAAATAAAAAAAAAAAAAAAAAAAAACACAAATCTTATTTAGAAGTAAAAAAAAAAATCAAGATAACTATGCTTGTAAGATAGGAAGTGATTGAGGCCGGATAGATTCTCGGAGGCCGATTTGGCACCTGGGCTAAGTTGAATAGGTCGGGGTATGGTATTGCCAAGTCAAAGAGAAACCAAACCCTAAGCTACACCCACAAACACATTTCCAACTATGCCGACTGATAGAAAAATATTAGAAGACGGTGAAAGTGGGGGCTGAGTGTGGAAAGCAGCACTGCATTAACTGCCATGGCTCAGAATAGCTGGCAGTGCTATTTAAACACTATAGACACAGTTTAAACAGGCAAGAAGTTGCTTTAGTGTTTAGCTTCAATTTAAAAGGATTTACCTCTGGTGCTGCACCAAAAAAGATAGTCTGCAGCCCTAAAAGCATTTTTCCACAAAGTGCTGGTGGACCTAGAAAGGTCAGATGAGTTCAAATCTTGTTAGTTTTCTCAAAAACAACGTTTTAATAACTTTAACTTTAGCTCGACATGTTCTTGCTCTAGCCCACTCTTACTCTGACTGGTCTGAGTCTGGGATGTCAAACTCAAATGGAGCTGGGACCAAATCAATTGAAGTCAGAGTTGGTCGAGTAGGTCCTTCTCTGTTATATTCAGATGTAACAACTGGCTTATATAAAGCTATAGAACACATTTACTGTGTGTCCAGACTTATATTGTATCATTGTGTTGCTTTATATTATAATGTACATACACTCAAACTGTCAAAAGAAGAACTTTTATGCAATTTGCTGCATTCCAGTGCGTTTTAGGCTTTAAAGTCACATTTCAATACAAGGCTTTATTTCTACTGGGTTATTATTAATTCTGACCGATAAGGCTCCTCTCATGAGCGCTGCGGTGTATTCTGGGACCTGTAGTTAAAAGTGTTGCATGCTTTTATCAGGGGGCCACTATCAATAATAACTATAAATCATCATCAGAAATAGGGATGCACCGATCCGAAACTGGGATCGAATATCAGTGCCGAAATGTTGCTGGATCGAGTATTGTTCCAGAATGTCTCATAATGTTTGACTTTTTATTCAGATTAAGCTGTTAAGTTATGACTTGCACTAAAAATAATAGTTACATAACTTTGATAAGAAAAATAAGGTATTTCAGTCCTTTCTCTAGTATCGGTTTATTTTGGGTATCGATAGATACTTAAAGTCAAAGTGTCGGAATCGGTATCAGAACTGAAAAAGCTGGATCGGTGCATCCCTAATCAGAAATGATCTTGGCAATATGCTCTGTGCCTCAAGTTTGACACCCCTGGTCTGAGTGGTCACACGGTACAGCAGTTTAATACTGTGCAGTATAATCTGGACCAAGATTTAGAATATTTAGACTTTCATCTGATTGGAGTGATCTGAGAAACTGGCTTTTCATACTACTACTTACACATGACAACTTTTGAAGCCTTTTCTACTATGGATCTCTCCTGAACAAATGAAGGACTGCACCGGCTCAGCGCTTAGCTTTTTCAAACACATCACTAAACCCACCTTACTATTAATACTCTCTCAAAGTAGATGGCCTAAATACGCAGCAGTCTTATTAACAACAAACCAAATTGATCAAATACATAACAATACCAACTTTTGACCAGTGCCACGCAAACTATTATCAAATTTCTTCTGAACTTCCCAAATTTATCTTCCCAAACCTACATTTTTTTCCTGACAAAGTTGACTGTAATTGATCTTTCCATTTAAAAGACCCAAAAATGATCTACGACCTTTTCAAATAACTCAAATTTATTCAATCAGACAGCCTTATCCAGAAATGATTTTATTGCTTACACTCACCGTTAAAATGAGTTGGCCAGGAGGAGCTTGAGAACAGCACTGTGGAAAAAGCTGGTCCCGTATGGAAACATGGCACAGTGGAATGCAGTAGCCCATATTAATGACAGGGCAGTTCAAGTCTACAGCAGGTGGATTCAATAGCTTTTACAGTTGTGTTAACAGTTACTCAATAGCTTTCAGTTAATTTATTTAAGAATGTATTGTATTTTGAAGATTTGTTGTCATATAATATTGGAATTGATAGGATTAAACATTTATGACTGAAGGTTAAGATGTTTTTGAGTCAAAAAACACAATTTAACATTTTTGTTATTTATGATACATGTTATTTCTTTGACTTTGTTTTGATTTTGGTGTGTTTGATTTTATTGGTCTATATAAATAAGGTAAAATATAGTAGAATTTTATTTAGGAACGTAAAAATACATTATATGGTGTTTCATCATGGGCCTAAGATTGTTCATTGCAAAGTTACATGACTGCAGGAAACTGTTTTTGCTCAAAGTAATTTTCAGAGTAGTATTTCTTGCATGTCTCCTTGTATATATAATTGTACATTTGTTATTTCTTTTTAACACTAAGTAAAAGTATTCTTCGAGTTCTGCTTTTGACCTGGTTAGGATCGCTTTAAATCTTCACATTGGTTTCTTTTCTTTTCCTGGTTCCACAAGTACGGACTTCCATTATAAATCTAAAAAAAAAAAAAAAAAGGTTAAAAACATCCTCGAAACGTTTTAACAAATTTTAAGTTATAGATGTGCTTTTTAGACTGAAAACCATAGACATATGCTGAAAACAACCATGCTATGGATCAGAGTTAGCACTTAGCTGGCTAGCCCATGAAATGTCTTTGTCATTGCCCACTTTGTAATTTAGGCCTTGCATACGCAGGCCTAAATTACATCTTTTAAACAATTATTTATAAGTGTACAATCATTATTATTTCTTTATATTGATATTTATTAATGTATCTTTTAAAAGTTTGCCAACAGAACGCCCAAAATTGCCTCACTTATTTATCGCTAATTTTAAGCTAACAGTTAGCAGCTGGAAACTAGCTTAATCGGGCAATAGTTATAACCTCATTTTACTGTCATTTGCTTTGTTGAAATCTGTAAGTGGGTTTTGTATTTAACAGTTTAGTTTTGTCTGTTTTTAATTCAATTTCCAAATGAATCAAATAGCCTAATAGAAGTAAGCTAAAGGTACAAAGTGTGCTTCCAATATGAAGTGGGCAATGACTCCGTTTAAACTCAGTGAATATTTTAAAATCTCTATAAATAGTATAATGGAGCAATGTAGCCTACTTCCAATATAAAAAACAAAACAAGTTAGAATCAGTATTTTTCTAGAACTTATATATTGTGAAAGTATTTAAAATTTGTTTGCTGTCTTCTCTAATGTCTTTCGTAATAGTAGCCCATTTGTCTATTAAAATACAATAAATGTTGTTAGCATTTGACAATCTGGTTAGCATGACAAATGATTGTAAATTATCTACAAAGTAAAAAAATATATATTTCTGTTTGTTTACATTTTAAGTGGAAATCAGGAACAGTGCCTTTAATCCAGATAAAAATAAACATGGCTGAAATGCAGTTTTTCTTGTAATGCAAAAAGTGAATGGGTCAGTGAATCATAGAAATGCACCAGGCTGAAAACATCCTATACTGATACATTCATGGTTTAGTCCGGATTCACAGTCCAGTCTTTCCAGTCCAACACCTCACTGCCCACAATCCTGAGTCTCCGCCCACTCTATTACTTCTCCTCAGTGACTCTCTGTCCTCTGCTGCCGTGGTCACCATGACGACTGACTACTAACCACAACACCATGCCACACAGAAGCTGCATTGATTTACCCATAATTCACTGCAACCTGGGTAAGACAGAGGTAGTCATAACACCTTTAAATACCTTTAAAAATATTTTGATTTACTTTCTGGGTTAACATAAACACACATGTTTTTTGCACAGAACATGAATTGTGTTAATTAATAAAAAAACAAAAACAAATCAACAACATACATTTAATCAGCAAATCTTAAAATATTTTTGTGGTAGAACAGTGATCTCTGCTGGTAAATAGGAAACACAACAGCACACTAACTTACTATTTAAAACTACATCTTAAAAACCTTTGAATAAGTAAAATACTGATCTTGTTCTGAACTCAAAGATGAAATATCATATTGTGAATCCCAAAACAGTAGCCATAGATTAGATAGATTGTATTTGCTCAAAGTGTAAAATGTATTTGATATGCATAACTTATTATTTAATATGCTCTTAACTATGCTTTAACTGTAGAACTGATACAATGCTACTGTCATACGCTAAATACCAAACAATTTAATATTGTACAGACAGTTAGCCTAATGTTCTACAAACGTGTGGGAGGTCATCAAGCATGGTAAATAATTCAGCCAGCTACTACCCACCTTTCTCCACAGACCGGGAGCAATTTCTTGCAACAGGCCAGAAGCTCAAATAAAGTCACCTCTCACACATGGCTATGCAGGTAAAAGTTTCAATATGTATTTCTTAAACATGGATAACATCTGGGGTTAGAATAGATCATTTGGCTTTGTGAAAAGTAGTGACAGGTTGGCAGTACATAAGAGGTCTAGGAGGTCTAATTTAGCTCATGAAGGGGTGGTTCAGGTTTGTTAGGAGAATTTTCTCACAAAATTTTATGTCTAGTTAAATAAAAGTTTTAAATACAAACAAAATTAGGTTTGGATGCAATACATTTTGGCCCGCCAAGGAAAGAAGTTTGGGAATCCTTGTTTTATACCATTAACAACTTTTGAAAGCTGAACCTGACTGTGGCGTGTCTCCAGAGTTCACCTGGACCTGACTGTGACGTGTCTCCACATGGACCTGACTGTGGCGTGTCTCCACATGGACCTGACTGTGACGTGTCTCCACCTGGACCTGACTGTGATGTGTCTCCACCTGGACCTGACTGTGACGTGTCTCCACCTGGACCTGACTGTGACGTGTCTCCAACTGGACCTGACTGTGGCGTGTCTCCAGAGTTCACCTGGACCTGACTGTGCTGTGTCTCCACCTGGACCTGACTGTGCTGTGTCTCCACCTGGACCTGACTGTGACGTGTCTCCACCTGGACCCGACTGTGACGTGTCTCCACCTGGACCTGACTGTGACGTGTCTCCATCTGGACCTGACTGTGACGTGTCTCCACCTGGACCTGACTGTGACGTGTCTCCACCTGGACCTGACTGTGACGTGTCTCCACCTGGACCTGACTGTGGCGTGTCTCCACCTGGACCTGACTGTGATGTGTCTCCAACTGGAACTGACTGTGGCGTGTCTCCACCTGGACGTGACTGTGGCATGTCTCCAACTGGACCTGACTGTGACATGTCTCCAACTGGACCTGACTGTGGCGTGTCTCCACCTGGACCTGACTGTGACGTGTCTCCACCTGGACCTGACTGTGACGTGTCTCCACCTGGACCTGACTGTGGCGTGTCTCCAGAGTTCACCAAAACGATAAAACCTTTAAAAACAGTCACGATACAGAGTAAAGAATGAGGATCCCCAAAAGAAAGGGGGAACCATAATTATTTCCACATACAGTATAATAAATACATTGCAGTCATGTTACTTGGTCTTCATCCCATTTTATTTGGATGGTACAAAAACAAACAATGGTTGTATCTTCTCAGTTTACAACATGAATGCTTTTTATTATAGCCTATAATTACTAGATTATCCTTAAATATGATTGTCAGTTTTTTGTTATGCTTCTCTTTTAGCATTGTTATTAACAGTTCCCCAAATGCCTAATCTCTAATCCTATCCTAATCCTATCTATGGCATAAAACACAAGTCAAAAAAATGACTCGTTGTTGTCCACATTGTATTGTCGCGTGATTAGAATGGAATTATTCATCGAGTAACCAAGTAATTTGAAAAAGTGTTCTAAAACAGACAGTCCCATCACATGACATTATTTCGAAGCAGCAAAAACAGTTTACAATAACAAATAAATAGAAGAAGAAGAACCCTGTTTGGCTACATTAACAGCAGTGGTGATCTCTGAGTTTTTAAAGGAGACATATTATGCTTACATCAGGTTGAAAATAGGATAGAGAATTTTTTTTATTTTAATACAAAGAAATGTATTTGAACATGCAAACGAAACAAAAACACACTGCAAGTCTCTGGAAAATATGGAATGAAGAGAGAAAAGAGAGAACTACAGAAAAGTGAAGCTCATACTATTACAATAATCGTCTTTATTTCATGTCAATAGGACACGTACTCACTGAGTTACGAGCACAAACAACAATAGAACTAATACGTCTGCAGATTTACTTTTTCATTTTAATTAGACTTTGGTATTTCAATGTCAGGTCCGTGGGATGCTGATTAAGTTTAGGAGAATGGGTAAGTTTAGGAAAAGGGTTAGGATAAACAGTTCAGGCCAGTTTAGCAACAGAAATAAACTCATTACCATGGAAACCAGCTAACTTCCGTCCCTCCACATCCGACTATCTAGCACTAACTAGTCAGAAATGTAATCATATAAAATTACACATAAACAAAATTTCTACCATTTGTTCCCGTTAAGGAATCGTCGCGGATTACTGGAGCCTATCTCAGTGACTTTGGGCCTTAGGCGGTGGAACATACTGCAGTGGCCAACTTGTCACAGTGTTAAGAGACAGACCCGAGAGTCGGACCGATGAACCCCTCTAACCACTCTGCTACTGTGTAACCCCCTAAACTAACTATAAAAATAACAAAATAGCTGAATGTATTATTATTTCTTCATATTTCTTAGGGTGGACCCCCAGACCCCCGCTTTCAGAACTACTCGAAGATAAATAGTCAGAATCAAATTAGAGACTTACATTTATTATTGTGAACAGGGCAGGGGGTGCCATATTTAATCTTGACTATGACACTGCCTTTCAGTAATTATGTTATAATATGACGTAATTATGTGATATGAAAAGATCAGGAAATGATCTCAATCTAAGGTGATGAAAAATCCCATTGATCAATAAGAAACACTGCTACCTCCAGTACATTCGACTGATTCCTTAATCCCATTTGTTTCGAAAGCCTTCTCAGGACAACCATAACTACAATACTAGAGCAGTGGTTCTCAACCTAGGGGTCGGGACCCCCATGGGGATTTCTGGACGTCCCTTGATCATGTGAAAAATGGAACATTAAGATCTCAAACAAGGTTTGACAGCTTGAAATACAGTGATGTGTCTATAATCTTATTTGTTGAACTACAAGATTAATTTATCTGGGCTTGTGTCTTCAAATTGAAATCAAACATAAGACTAAAGACTATATCAACATCTCACGATCTCTCTGGGTGGAGTTTGCATGTTCTCCCTGTGTCACCGTGGGTTTTCTCCGGGTACTCCGGTTTCCTCCCACCTCCAAAGACATGTATGTTTAGGTTAATTGGGCATCACTGTAAATTTCCCTTAGTGAGTGAATGAGAGAGTGTATGTTTGTCTGTCTAACCCTGTGGCAAGTTGGCCACTGTCCAGGGTGTTCCCGCCTAAGGCCCAAAGTCACTGGGATAGGCTCCAGTCACCCGCGACCCCTAACGGGATTAAGCGGTAGAAAATGAATGAATAATTTATTAATTTGCAAGGAGCCTACATTTTGTGTTTGGGGGTGGCATGAATGAATTGTTATTTTGGTTTTCACAACTGAAAAAGGCTGAGAACCACTGGTCGACAGTGTTCTGTATCTGTAGCATTAATATGTCACCACGTATTAGTCCAAGACCAAAGTAAAACTTGATCAGATCCTCATCCAGTGATGCCATGCTTCGTCTTGTTTCCTTGTCACTTTAGATTGACATCTTTATCTTTTTGATAATATCACATAATTACCTGATAGCTATCGTGAAATTTCCTGATAATATCATGTCATTTTGCAATAGCATTAGGTTAGCTTCTGTACAGAACAGACAGTCCAGATTGATAATGATCATTTTTGGACCCACTCGTAAATGATTGTTCAGATTAAAATATATCAGTCTGGTGTGAGCTTGGTTATTATGACTACACAAGACTACTTACTTTGCATTCTGGTTAGACAAACTTGAATAAAAACCCCAACCCCAAATTTTAGATATCCACACACAAAAAAAGTCTAATCAGTCCTGTCGAGCATAATATGTCTCCTTTAAGTTCACGTTTATGCATATTTGACGATATAACAGCACTTTGTAGATACATCTCGAGTTGTGCCGATGGTTCTCCCGCGCAGCATTCCAAAAAGTAAGCCCCCCGCACACACATTTAACGCGTCCAAAACTGTACATTCAATAAATAAACAATACCTTGTCCGGCGACCAGTGACGTGACTCTAGCTTACATAATTACATAGAATACAGGAAGAACGAGACGAAATCCAACGTCAGGAGAAGGAGATTTTGGTACAGCGAGCGCCATATTGGAAGTTTATGACATCTTTTTTTCAACCGTTCAGTCCGGTCCGGTGTCGCTTTTACGTGTTGGTCCGTTTTGGAATCTCCGTGCAAAAGTACCGTATGTCGTTTTTTCCTTATGTTTGTTCACAGTTTGTGTTTTTTCTTTGCAGCGGGAGATAAGTCCGGATGAGTTTAGCACAGCTTGGTCCACTGTCAGGGTTTGTGTTTGAAATGAGCTTCCACTGCAAAGACAAAGTGCAACAAGTTAAAGACAAAAAATGCACATGCAACAGAGTTAAATATGCTGTTTGTATTTCTGTTTTGAGATGATTATAAATGATGTTTTATTATGAAAAAAGGGAAATGCGGCTGTTCCTGCTTGATTAACTAGCTAACTTGCTCCATCAAAACATGAACATACACTACAGTTCAAAAGCTTGGTTTTGTGTTTTAATTTTGTGTTTTCGATAAGTGGATTCATATCCATGTTTTAAACTATTATTTACTCTCGTCGACTGGTCTTTATAAACATGTTTTTCTTCATTTTAACCTGAGTGAGAGGTGATTTGTATCCGGTGAGATCCGGGGCTCAGGTCAGGGTCTGGGTGTCCTACCCCAGAAAATTTTGAAAGAACAGACATTATTTCCTGCATTCTGTAAAATGTACATGTTGTAATATTGTTTCTTTATCACAAACACTACTGGAGTTCTGTCTGTGAGATACTATTCTGTACCCTCAGAGCCTTAGAAAACACTGCTGTATTTCCCAATTTGTGATGTTACAGGAAGATTTCTGAGATCTTCTCTTTTTAAGTCAATAAATCATAAAGGCTAGTTTTGAGCATTTCTGTAGAATTAGCATATCAGGCAAGATCTGTTTGATTATTTCTTCTGTGTACATTTTTTGCAGCTTTGCTCCAAATAAATTGCATCTTTTTTATGGCATAACATGTCAAAATAAAGGTTCTGAAGAGGATATTTAAAAGAGAAGAATAATGCAAATGCTACATCATATTTATCCTTTGCCAGTTTGAGGGAATCTGGGACATTTTCCAAGTCAAAAGTGAAAAAATACCAGTTACCAGCGGCACCATTAGGTAAGTCTGCCATTACACTTATTCCGCCGTCACTCCGGAGGGCCGTACCATTTTTTTCTTGATGAAATTCTTTTTGGTTAACTTGTGATAAAACAAACTATAAAGCACCTGGAAATTCTAAAACTAAAAGGAACACTGTAGCCCTCTCATTTAGAGTCATATTCAGGCTCTGGGACGATTCAACTTTATTAGGACTTTTGCATAGGCCCCACCTAAATTTAAAAGTAATTTTAGGTCCATCAAACTCATTTTTACCTCATTTACCTTCAGCTTTTGCAGAGGAATTGTCAAAACCCCAAATATGTCCAGTCTAGTGTCATTCAGGTCTCAGCTGTCAACACCAGCTTTACCGATCCTTATATTTACCAAAAACATTTTGGCAGGAATTTAGATTCCGTTTTTCTTTTGTTGGGGGAAAGTTCTCACTTCTGATCAGAGCCTGTTAGTCTTAGAAGCTAAAAGTACAAGGTTACAGCTTCACAAAGAGCCCAGCCATTGTCAGAAACAGTTCTAGTTTGAATTTTAGACAATCTTAGTCAGACATGTGAGGGAAAAAAGGCCGCAATGATAAGAGGTTTAATATCTCACTGTTCACTACGATGTATTCAAAATTATGACACAGATTCAACTCTTGTTCAGCTGGCTGGACGTGTTGGTTGTCATTTCATTATTACCAATTCATGTAGAGAAAAAAACTTCTGTGTATCAATAAAAGTGTGATGCTAACAAAGTTTGTACCTGCGTATTCCTGCGGCCTCATTGGTCGGTTGATGACCCTCTGGAAGGCTGCTATCCAATCGCGTTGCTCGGCCTCTGTCTCGCAGGCGAAGAGGAACTTGCGCTCGGGCGTTACTATGGTGATGCCGTGGTTCCAGTGGTAGCCCTGAGTGGAGGGAGGCAGCCCGGGCAGCACTGTGTAACTGTTCTCTTTACTCCCGATGAACACCTCTCCTCGGGCGTACGCGTCCTGGGACGAGAGGACATCATCAGACATGAAGAGAAGGGCTACTCTGGAGTGTTAACTTAAATCATGTTTTCCCAATTTTTAGTTCAGTTTGGTGTGATAGTCCTTGTGGTGAATATTTATCATAGTTTTACAGCATTTACACTGCAAAATACTGAAGAAATGGACAAATAGGTTGAATTCTAAAACTGAATCCTTCCACATGTTGTCAAAAAGCAACATTAAACAAAGACAAATGACACAAACCTGACACAGTTTCTTGGTAGTTAAAACAATTATTTAACAAAACTAAAGTGATCCAAGCTATTATAATTTTTCAAAACATAACGTTTGTGTCATTTATGTGGATTATTGCTCATATTTACATAATATATGGGACAAAAAATGATTCTAAACCTCATCAAAACAGAAAAACTGAGTGAAAAGCCAAATGTTTTAGTGAGGGTTAGGGTTTGCACTGTTTTACTGAAAAATGTTGTCTAACCTGTCATTTTAACTTTAGGTTAGCAATACATTACTGACCTATGACTGGCTCTGCTTGACACATGGTTTAGACCTGGTTTAAACCTGGTTTGAGTCTGAATAATTCTTTGTTTGTTTATTGGTTAAAAAAAGCAAATGGCTATATAGAGTTCAAAAAAAGAAAATTCCAAAAATGCTCATGGAGCATTGGTAAAAGTCAAAGTCCTGCTGAAATTCCTCTACTTAAATAAAAGTATAAAAGTACACAGGTGTAAATGTATTTAAGTAAAAAGAGTACAATCACACTGCCAAATGTTATTCTCTAGTATGAAGGTTAATTTGTCTTTTTATTTCTGAAACTTTTTTTGAACACTGAATTTTTGTAACTGATTTTTTTTACCATTTGAATATTTTTTAAACATCGAATCAGGTGAAAAAATTCAGTGTAAAAAATTACAATGCTTAAAAATTCAATGTATAAAAATACAATGCTTTTAAATTCAGTGTATAAAAATACAACGCTTTTAAATTCAGTGTATAAAAATACAATGCCTAAAAATTCATTGTTACAAAATACACTGTCCTAATATTGACTGCATTAATATACATTTCTTTAAAATTCAACAAGTTCAAATACAGTTGCTGTGTTTTGAAATTCAGTGTAAAAAAATTCAGTGCAAAAACATTCAGTGTCTGAAAATTCGCTGCTACGTTTGTGTGTAAATCCAGACCAGAGCAATCGAGCCCCGAGCTCTCCAGAGCAGTTTAGTGGCTATTTTAAACCTTTTGAGACAGAATAAAGTACTTTTATTAGCATATTTACACAGTTCAGTTTGCATTGTTCATTTATATTAATTCTTATGAATGTGTAAAATAAAAATAAAAGTCGTTTCTGTTTTGAGTTAATGTTATTAGTCCACTGAGAGCTAATAGTCTTCAGACATTTCTACAGTTCTTCGCTTGGCAGAGTGTTTATGTCCTGTAAACTGTTATTTGGCCCCATGCAGATATCTGTCTGTAAGTATTGTACTGCTAGAAGGTGCTGTCTTTGTCTGTAGAGTCGTTGTAGTAACTTTAAGATGTTCTGTGTGTGGAAATCGCCATGAAATATAAGACGCTAATAGCGTTAGCATGTCTATGAGATTTGCCATGTAGATTAGCATAAAGCTAACGGCAAACTTTCCTGTGCATTTATTACATATTTGAGGCTACTATTCATTGTTTTATCTGCTCTGCACAGTGTAAGTTCAAATGAATATGTAAACATAGTTGTAATATGCATCTGTATTTTTTAAATGTTATAGTTTTGCAAAAATGTAAACTTCCAAAAGAGCAAGAGGCTTCGCTGGGTGTTTATTGGAGGATCAGTTTGTATCTGTAAAGCTAGTTCCTAAACACTAATGAAGGCAGAAAACTGTTGTTTCATCTCATATGCAAAGTAACACAAAGAATTACACGTGTGTGTGAGTGTTGTGGTCGACTCTCATTGTTCTATTAGAGGCTAAACTGTAAATATCAACTGGATGTCAGTGAGAGGAGGAGAAGGAGGAGAACGCTCCTGGAGTCTGAGAACAGCCAGGCAGCCTCAGCTCAAACAGACTCACAGTGAAAGGACAGATCTGTCTTTGTACAAAGTCTTGTTTATTAAACTTCAGTCCATTCACTGTATTTTATGTTTCAGCAGATATTAAGATGATGACTGGACGTGTGTCTTCTGCTGCTCCACTGACATTCTGTGGAGCTGTAACAGCACAACAGGTGAGATTAATGTGTGGATTTGATCACTTCATACTTCCACTGTGTCGACCTGTGCAGACTGCAGCAGCTGGGCCAGCAAATCAGTTTACTTTAGTTTTGTCAAGTTTGTGCAAAAACCAATAAATTCAGTTAGAACAACTTACAGTATATTAAGCAAACCCTGCGACGAGTTGGCCACTGTCCAGGGTGTTCCCCTGCCTAAGTCACTGGGATAGGCTCCAGTCACCCGCGACCCCTAACGGGATTAAGCGGTAGAAAACGAATGAATGAATGAATTAATGAATAAGCAAACCACTGAAAGGGCCTGAGAAGTAGAACATGTCGACACATAAGCAGTATCTTGGTTAAACAAAACATTTGGTACAAAAGGGCAAGCCATTGTTTTAGTTCTGATAGAGCTGTGTAGTAGCTTTAGTCCACAAAACTTCTGAACTTTTGAGTTGTTCTTCCAGGTGTATGTATGCTCTGCTGACAAAGCGGAGGCTGCAAGAAAAAGGAAAATTGTAAACCTTGTCCAGATGACAAATTTGAAGTCTTTTTCTTCTATATATCACTCCTGGATGAATGAAGGATTACACTGACCCGGTGGAAAGAAATATAAACATGTAAGACTTATTTAGTATAAATTGGCATTTGACCCAAATTCTTAAAATACTGTACTTTTTAATACAAAGACTATGCTTTTCAACAAATATTGAGACCTTTAAATCTATTTTATCTTTAATTCTATTTTTATAAACTTGACAAAACTAAAGTAAACTGATTTGCTGGCCCAGCTCCTGCAGTCTCCACAGGTCGACACAGTGGAAGTATGAAGTGATCAAATCCACACATTAATCTCACCTGTTGTGCTGTTACAGCTCCACAGAATGTCAGTGGAGCAGCAGAAGACACACGTCCAGTCATCATCTTAATATCTGTGCTGAAACATAAAATTCAGTGAATGGACTGATAAGTTTAATAAACAAGACTTTGTACAAAGACAGATCTGTCCTTTTGTGAGTCTGTTTGAGCTGAGGCTGCCTGGCTGTTCTCAGACTCCAGGAGCGTTCTCCTCCTTCTCCTCCTTTCACTGACATCCAGTTGATATTTACAGTTTAGCCTCTAATAGAACAATGAGAGTCGACCACAACACTCACACACACGTGTAATTCTTTGTGTTACTTTGCATATGAGATGAAACAACAGTTTTCTGCCTTCATTAGTGTTTAGGAACTAGCTTTACAGATACAAACTGATCCTCCAATAAACACCCAGCGAAGCCTCTTGCTCTTTTGGAAGTTTACATTTTTGCAAAACTATAACATTTAAAAAATACAGATGCATATTACAACTATGTTTACATATTCATTTGAACTTACACTGTGCAGAGCAGGATAAAACAATGAATAGTAGCCTCAAATATGTAATAAATGCACAGGAAAGTTTGCCGTTAGCTTTATGCTAATCTACATGGCAAATCTCATAGACATGCTAGCGCTATTAGCGTCTTATATTTCATGGCGATTTCCACACACAGAACATCTTAAAGTTACTACAACGACTCTACAGACAAAGACAGCACCTTCTAGCAGTACAATACTTACAGACAGATATCTGCATGGGGCCAAATAACAGTTTACAGGACATAAACACTCTGCCAAGCGAAGAACTGTAGAAATGTCTGAAGACTATTAGCTCTCAGTGGACTAATCACATTAACTCAAAACAGAAACGACTTTTATTTTTATTTTACACATTCATAAGAATTAAAATAAATGAACAATGCAAACTGAACTGTGTAAATATGCTAATAAAAGTACTTTATTCTGTCTCAAAAGGTTTAAAATAGCCACTAAACTGCTCTGGAGAGCTCGGGGCTCGATTGCTCTGGTCTGGATTTACACACAATTGTAGCAGCGAATTTTCAGACACTGAATTTTTTTGCACTGAATTTTTTTACACTGAATTTCAAAACACAGCAACTGTATTTGAACTTGTTGAATTTTAAAGAAATGTATATTAATGCAGTCAATATTAGGACAGTGTATTTTGTAACAATGAATTTTTAGGCATTGTATTTTTATACACTGAATTTAAAAGCGTTGTATTTTTATACACTGAATTTAAAAGCATTGTATTTTTATACATTGAATTTTTAAGCATTGTAATTTTTTACACTGAATTTTTTCACCTGATTCGATGTTTAAAAAATATTCAAATGGTAAAAAAATCAGTTACAAAAATTCAGTGTTCAAAAAAAGTTTCAGAAATAAAAAGACAAATTAACCTTCATACTCTAGTCTCAGTTAAAACTTCTAGTACTACAAATTTGGCAGCTTATTTCACTTGTTTCGTCTGTTTCAAAAGTTCTGACTCAAATTTGCCAATGAGGTGAGTAAAAATGTCTTACTTCGTTAGCAAATAGATTGGCTAGAAATAAGAACATTTTTTTTTTTTGAAACAAGGCAAAAAACACATCAAAACAAGTCTAATAATCTAGATGCATCAAGTAAAACCATCTCAACTAGAAAAAATACCAAAAATAAAGATTAAAATCCAGGTTTTAAATGACTGCAACCAATCTAGAAATACATCTTTGCAGCGCATAAAGTTGGTTTGTAATGTGCGGCGCGAGATGGACTTTACAGTAAATTAATTCTAATGCATCTGACTTTTTTATGTGATAAAGATGCAATTGTTGGAATTTATCAAGTTTTCTGGCAATTTTCACTTATTAGCCCTGATACACGGCAGCACAACAGGTCAGACCTAGTTTTAAAAGAAAAAAAAAAAAGTTTATGGGTTTTTAAAGTAACTCACCTGTTTTTAAAAAAGTTAGGAGTAGAAAGTACAGATACTTCTTGAAAAAATTTAACAAGTAAAAGTAAAGTACAGACACTCAAGAAAACTACTTAAGCACAGTACTTAAGTAAAAATACTTGTCACCTTTGCTATCAGATGCTCTTCGATCCAAACACTCACTAAATGAATATCTGTTTACGTGTCAGATTTCAGTTTATTTGTGCAGTTTGATAAATGTGGCCCTGAATGTGTTATATTATTTAGCAGCAGGCTCTTGAGAAGGTGGTCACGGCGTTATCATGAAGAGTCAGCCTGCTAATAAGACACAAGTACATGTACAGTGGGTGTCAGAGGAGGAAGCAGAGCAGATTACCAGAGGGTCTTTGAAGTACATGAGCCTCCTGTCGTCCATGGTGAACCATCTCTTCTTGAAACCTTCTGTGTGCTGCGAAAAAACACGTAGAAGTCCAGTTATTTGAGAGAAATAACAAATGCACGTTCACATTTCAACACTTTTTTTTTCTAGCGCAACTAATTTAAGAGATAGTCGACTAGTTGAAGGATGAACAAATCTGCGTCGGCACACTGCGTCAGTCCCGGAGCACGTTCTAGGCTACCCTCGTCTCGCATAGTGCACGAACTGTCCGCCCCTGAGTACATTCTTCCCTCGCCTTGCAACACATGAACATAGAGCTGGTCCTAGGGTTTATTATATACAGTATATAGGCATTTTTAATTTATGTTTCCTGGGCAAGATAACGTTAGAATTTATGAGGAAAGTAGACACAATTTCCTATTAACTGTAACATTTTTACCCATTAATGCATTTTTACACTTGTTACTATATTATGTAGTATATATTCTCACCAGTATTTTAACTGTTTGTCTGCTCTCGCCTTCACCTCTGCTCCCTCTGAACACAGCAAATCAACTTCATCCTCACGCTGGCTTTTGTGAGCAGAAATACTAAAGCCTGAATTTTTTTTTGGTCAGGACAAAAAGCTTTGTGTTATATGAGAGTTCTACCACCACAGTAGTTTGCGTGATTAAATCTGCAGTCCTTTAAGTTCATCAGCTTTTTGTGGTCATAACTCAATTAATATGTGTCCTATTTAGATGAAATAAAAACTGGCGAATAGCTTATGAATGCTAGAACTTGATTTTTTTTATTTTTCGAGCTGCAATTTGGCACCCTTACCACCAGATAGCACCGCCTAGTTTGCCTATGCCTTGGGCCGGCCCTGCATGAACAGTTCACATTAAGCACGACCCGGTATGGCTTGAAGAGCGCACATACCATCTACCCCGACGTGTTTTGTCTAGCTGTCTCCAAGCGCACAGACCATCCACCTGTAGCACTCTATCCTGGCTCATAGGGCACCGATCAACCGCCTGAAATGCACTGTAGCTATACCACGGGTCATAGCGCACAGACTGTGGACTTGTGTTTCCTTCAACGCTTAAAACGGACTGACCACACAATCTATAGCTCAGCGTGTGTGTATGGACAGACTCTTTTCAGCTGTATTCATCAAACCACTGTCAGTGCAGGAGCCTCGATCACACACACGCACAAAAAGGCTCATTTAGCTATGTTTTTTTTTTTTTTTGAAAACTCAAAGCGCGATGTTCAGCTTTATTATAGGGAATTAAGTATGTCTAATCTTTTTCATTTATGACCAGTATTGAAAGCTGTTTCTATTAATAGCCCAAGCAAAATCATCGTGCCTTTGGATCTTTGCTTTTGTTAATGACGTCATCGACCAATCAACCTAAGACTAGAAGTTCAAACCAAACATAATCTGCCAAAATCGTGCCGAATGATCAATGCAGACGACAGGAATTGAAATATAATTATGAACCTTTGACAGATAAGCACTTAAAACCCTCATGTTTGTCTAGACAGAACATTTCTTCTCTTTAGTTAGCTTCCTGGAATGCAGACAGCCTCGCACAGACTTATCTAATCATTTTGCTAAGATACTGAATAAATCCTGCATTAATGAGAAGATGTTACTGACCTATTATACAAACGAGTGATTAGAGATAAAACCGTCTTAAGCAGTTACTGAATATCTACCATATTTAAAGCTTCTGGTCGTTCTCTCATAATCGGACAAGTTTGTTTATTTGTTTTTACTTTTAAAACCTTTGTGAATTGCTGTGGTTGGCTGTCCTGGAGCAAAGATACATGTTACCAAGATTGTACATAATATGCATGAAGTGTGATTGACTGGTATAAGGTATATTGCATTAAACCTTCTAAAAGGAAACTAATTTTCTTTATCTCAACCAAGATATCAGCTCGAAACAGATTATGGGATTGAGACGTGATTCGGCAAAAATGAATGGATTGGTGTCATTTACAACGCTCTGGTGCATATCCACCTTTATATTCAACCAATGACGTGCAAATACAAAGTAATTTTGTAATATTTTAGTCGACTTGTACTTGTTTAACCTCATTTGATTCAAGTTGCTAGTTTGCTGCTTTAAAAAAAAATTCACATTTTTGTTTACACTATTTGTTTTTATTTTTGATAATGTCCAGGTAATTTCCCTTGTGGATCATTAATTAGGTCTAATCGTGCTTTCAGACTGGACAGCATGTTTGCGTGTAAACCCGTGTCTTGAGCGTTCAAGCGAATTTGCGGTGTGTATTGGCGTCTGGGGTGCCTTCATGTCTCTGAAGACGCGCCTCTACGAAGTGGAAGCTTAAACCTGTGGCAGCTGCAACTTTGCATGAAGCTGCGGCAAACGCAGTACCGGTAGTTGGAAAAATCCATCTTCTGACGCATTGGAAGTCGGCGTTAGTCAATCAAAGACTACACTTCTGTGACGTAGTGACATGCTGCTGTTCTCCTCTCACATTAAGAGGAAAGGACGACTGTTTACTTCTTTTAATAGCTTTTTTAACCAAAGGTCGCTTGTTTGGGGGCTTTTTTCAAAAGCTTGGTCGTTCGTTGCTCTGAAAATCTGGAGACACGGCAAAACAAACAACATGGGACATGATTTGGACTGACAATGCGCTCACATGTATCTATTAACAAAGCTTGTTGCCGTGTTTAAACCACTGCTGTACAACATGACACTGGAGGAGGACAGAGACAGCAAAAGAACTGTCTGGAGGAGGAGAAAGTTGTGCGATCGGATAAGCTACGTTTTATAAATGCAACAAGCATCTATCTCTATCCCTCTCTCTCTTAACGTGATCTGTCTAAACAAAGCCTGCAAACAAGCGGGAACGCAAAGAAGCACTTCGGGACGTCAAGCATGTCCTTGTCCCCGACACCTCCACACGCATTGGGACATTTTGGGCGCTGTTGGGCGTCAGCTTCAAAAATGTTCTGCATCAAAATACACTTTAACATGCAAATTTAGATGCTTCAACGCATTTTTTTTTTGCCAATTTTCATCTCTGGGCTAATGGTGCGTCCGAGGCAACTGGCCCACTTCTATTAGAATATATCTTTGGTGCTTTATAGAATAATTCTGACCCACCTTAGGGCCAGTCTTCTCCATAAAGCCCTCCTTCATGAAGTTCCTGGTGAGCTTAGGCACCAGCTGCAGAGGAGGAGAGAAAATGAGATTAGCTGTTCGAGAATAAAGATGTGTCTCGTCTGTTCTCCCTGTTAAGTCTACAACTCAGAAGTCTATACTGTACCTCCTCATCGCTGGCTCCGGGATAGGCCACCTGCAGGTAGTGAAAACGTGCTGCTCGGATCGCGTTGAACCAGTCCACCATTTCCTAAAACACAATCAGTTAAATTCAGAGTTGATTTTTTTTTCCAATATAATATAAAGATAAAAAAATTGACTTAAAGGAAAGCTATCCTCTAAATTCCACTCACAAACATTTTGAAAACAAGGAGAGGCTGAGAGTGAGAGCAGCAGTGTGATTGCTTTGACAGCAGGTGTTTGTGATCAGAATACAGTTTTGAGTTGACAAATTATTGCTAATGATACAACTATAAAATAACAATAGGAATAACATTGGGCCCCATTCATGAAAGTGCTCTTAAAACTTGTGTGTAACTTGGACTCTAAAGGTGCTTACACACCAGAGGCATCAATTCGCACCAGACACGCGACATTGATCATTCAAAAATGGTTGTGCGTAGTCACTTGTCCTGAAACGCGATAAACTTCCAGCTTTCAAGCGTCAACCGCAGCGCGTTCATGCAACTACAGTATCTGTGACACTCACGTAGAATGCATAGCGATGTCAGATAGTTGAGTTTTATCTAAATTTGGAGTTGTTCTTACTGTCTTACAGCGACATTGGTCGCTTGATCATTCAAAATTGGTCGTGCATGGTCGCTTGTCCTGAAACACAAAAAGCTTTCAAGAGTCAACCGCAGCACGTTCAAGCAACTACAGTATCTAGAATGCATGGCGGCTGTCAGATGATCATGTTTGAAACCTGGCACCGCAGTTGTAGCAATGTCAAGATGAATTACTTTAATAATGCAACTACTACTACTACTACTACTACTACTATACTACTACTACTACTATTACTACTACTACTACTATACTACACTATACTACTACTATGCTGAACTGGTTTATTGATAATATTTTTACATTTTTTTTTTTTTTTTACATTAGCTTTTTCACTGTGAATATGTTTTTGGACAAGAAGTCAATTAATGAAATTTTATTAACTGTTAGACTAATTTTGTTTTAAATAGCTATGAGTTTATATGTTTTTAATTATATGCTTGAAATAGTCTATCAAATATCCTAAATTGATTGACCTTACTGCTTGTGAACAATATTTTGATGCATTCTTCACAAGAAATACGACTATGTTTAGTTAAATATGATTAAATATGATTAAAACCCTGCAATTTTCTTTTCAAACAATATTAAAATTGGTCAAATCAAACTGCAAAATTGTTTCAAAATGTTACCAAAAATGTTGCCTGAAATTTAGACTGTATTTTATTAACTTTAAAGAACCACTATTGCATCCGTCACAAAATTCAGATTCCCAGCCCAAGTCCAAAACACAGCGCTATAATTAGAATGTGTTAGAATTAGTGTACATCTGTTTGTATTGACAAGGTGTGTGAAGCGTGATGCGTTCAGGTGATGTCCGGACAATCCTGCTGCAGAGTTGTCAATAAAGCCACCACCACCACCACCACCTCCACCTCAGTGACAGACAGACACACACAGGCACGTGCTGCTGAACTCACTGACCCGCAATACCTCTACTGCACCAGCCGAGGGCGCACTAGGCTTAAACTAAGGCAGACCTGCTCAGTGTCTAGTAACGGTCCTTCTGTTCTGTCAGTTATAATCAGATTTATCGCTTTAAATTACACTATTGTTGATGACATATGTGAATTTCCGTTATGTACTTAAAGGGTTAGAGAAAATTGTGGAATTACCTCTATTATGCATATTTGCTGGACAAAAGATAAGCCAAAAATGCAATGTTTTGTGTGATCTCAGTATAAAAAGTTTTCTCAAATTTATTTTTCCTTTAGTTGTTGCGTCTGTGGGGAGTTATTACGCAAATGGTAAGTTTATTTTTATCTTAACTGCTCCACAAATGTAATAAACTCCCCACACATGTAATAATTTATTTGTAGTGAATTTGTTATTGTGTTTGTGGCAAAGTTATTAGATATGTGGGAAATTATTACATTTGTGGGGAGTTATTACGTAACTGGTAATAATAGTTAGATTTATTTTAACTGCTCCACAAGTGTAATAAGTTACCCCTAAAATGTAACAATGTCTTTGTAGTAAATTTGTTATTGTTTGTGGAAAGCCAAGTTATTACGTTTGAGGGAATTTATTACATCTGTGGCTAGTTATTACGCAAATGACAAGTTAAAATGTATTTTAGCTACTCGATAAATGTAATACATTTCCTAAAAATTCAACATTTTCTTGTTGAATTTCTCTGTAGTGAATATGTTATGTTTGTGGTAAGCAAAGTTATTACATTTGAGGGCATTTATTACATCTGTGAAGTTATTACGTACATGGTAAGTTTAGATTTATACAAACTCTTTTACAAATGTAATAAATTCCCCCCAAAATGTAGCGTCTGAAGGAATTTATTACGTAAACAGTAAGCTTAGAGGTATTTTAACTGCTCGAGAAATTTTCTTTTTCGTGAATTTGTTGTTTGTGGAAAGCAAAGTTATTACGTCTGAGGGAATTTATTACATCTGTGAAGAGTTATTACGTAAATGGTAAGTTTATATTTATTTTAACTGCTCCATAAATGTAATAAATTCCCCCCAAAATATAACAATTTCTTGGTAGTGACTTTGTTATTATGTTTGTGGCAAAGTTATTACGTTTGAGGGAATTTATTACACCTGTGGCGAGTTATTACGTAAATGGTAAGTTTATATTTATTTTAACCGCTCTATACATGTAATACATTGCCCCCAAACATGTAACAATTTCTTGGTAGTGACTTTGCTATTTTGTGTGGCAAACAAAGTTATTAGAATATGTTTGAGGGAATATATTACATCTGTGGGGAGTTATTACGTAACTTGGTAAGTTTAGATTTAGTTTAACTGCTCCACAAAAGTAATAAATTCCCCCCAAAATGTAACAATGTGTTTGTAGTTCATTTGTTATTGTTTGTGGTAAGCAAAGTTATTACGTTTGAGGGAATTATTACATCTGCAAGACGTTATTACGTAAATGACAAGTGTAATAAATTTCATAACATTGTCTTTATAGTGAGTTTGGTATTATGTTTGTGGTAAGTTATTACATTTGAGGGAATTATTACATCTGTGGAGAATTATTACGTAAATGGTAAGTTTATATTTATTTTAACTGCTCCACAAATATAATATATTCCCCCAAAACTGCAACAATGTCTTCAAAGTGAATATATTATTATGTTTGTGGTAAGTGAAGTTATTACGTTTGAAGGAATTTATTACATCTGTGGGGAGTTATTACGTAAATGGTACATTTAGATTTATTTGAACCTTTCTACAAATGTAATAAATTCCCCCCAAAATGTAACAATTTCTTGGTAGTCTTGTTATTATGTGTGGCAAACAAAGTTATTACGTTTGTGGGAATTTATTACACTAGCGCATACAACAATCACATTCTTGTTACGGTAACAGTTTTATTTGTAGGTGTAGTAATCGTGGTTGCAAAGTCTGGTTAGCTAGAGTGATGTCATGATTTACAACCAGGAAGAAATCTTTACAATTATTATCTTGAGTTTAATTGAGTAATCCAACTTGTCACAGACGCATTTACAGTTTTTTTCAATCGCTTTGGCTCCAAAGTCAAGATAATTGAACACACTTCAAAACTTAACATCCAAGATGTAAAACACATTCTACCTTTGCTACAACAGTAACACCATGTTTGTCTTCACTCTTTTTGCTGAACTCCTCACACAGTGTTTTGCAAAACCTTACACACAATTAGCCTTCCTTAACTCTTCAGTCACTGCTGTTAAACTATGTTTTTATAACAAACACTTTTGCTCCAAAATGATGTGTTCTTGGTTCAATCACCTGAACGATGTACACATGTGCTGTGACTCTTCTGACAAATAAATCTGTCCCATGAACACAACTCTATTAGGACAAATAGAGTTACTTTTGTTTTAGAGCGTCAAACCAGACAAGAAGAAGTGTGAGGAAGAGGACATGGACATGGAGACAGAAGTGTGAGGATGTGAGGAGGAAGAGGACACATGTGAGACAGAAGTGTGAGGATGTGAGGAGGAAGAGGACACATGTGAGACACAAGTGTGAGGATGTGAGGAGGAAGAGGACATGGAGACAGAGACACAAGTGTGAGGATGTGAGGAGGAAGAGGACATGGAGACAGAGACAGAGGAGCAGGAGATGTGGATCAGTGTGAACTACAGACGACACTATTGCATGATGTAAGAACTGACACAGAGACAGGACAGATGATTTAGCCCAATGTCAGACACTTCACTGTGGCCAAGATAAAACAGGAACCAACTTTTAGCTTGTCGAAGTATTTTGTATTTTGAATATTTTTGTTTCACAATCTCCTTCATTTCCAAAATATTCTTTAACATAAATTGGTTTCATGTTGAAATAAATTCCACACAGTGTTTAACTGTTAAAGGTGAAAGTTATTCCACATGTTGCTTTTGTTTCATGTTCAAACAACAAAGTGTAGTTTTACATGAGTGTTACATATTTTGCACAAAAAGTTCAGTTTAGAGACGAGTGTTAATCATTCTGACCACAAAGTGTTATTTTCACAAAGGTGTCAGGAGTTTTGCACAAAAAGTGTACATGTGCAATCATTCTAAATGTTTAAACAAATGAGTGATAAATCTGACTGGATATGTAGAGGTTTTGCCATATTTATGACAATTTCCAAAAAATGTGCCAAAGCGATTAAAAAAAACTGTATTTGAAAGTATATTAACAAACTGGAAGTGTGGTAAAGCAGTGCTGTGGGTTCTTTTGGCCTGCAGCTGTCTGGAGTTTCTCACACACACCCAGACAAAAGAACTGGTTGGACTGGACCCACTTTTCTCTCTTTCTCTCTAAAGCACCGGTGTTTTTTGTAAGTGAAAGGTCTGCTGGTCCTGATCGTTGTTGCAAAAGACTCAAAGGATAATCAATTCAGTTGTGTTTGTTTGTGTAGAGACCAAAACTACAACAACAGTCGGCTCCGAGGGTTTCACTTAGCAAACAGAAGTGTTAGAAAGTCAAACAATGAAACAGTCATTGGGCAATAGCTGGAAGAAAGATTTGAAAATAAGAGACAGTCATTGGTTAAAAATGTAGAAGCAGATTGTCCAATAGCAGACAGGCAAATGGATAATTGTTCTGGAGAAACCTTGAGGAGAACCGCAGTAAAGGAGAGATTATGGAAGACAATTAGTTTAATAAAAATTTAAATTTTAAACAGACAGAATTCTCAATATGAATTTTGACCTTAAAAATCATGTTTCTTTTTTTTTGGAAAATGTAGTTGCATTTCCATTTAAACTTTTCCATTGTGTTTTCACAATTGAAATTATAAATATTTATTTGCATACATTTTCAAACCCTCAAATTCAACTGTCAAAATTTGCACAAAATATTTTCAAAGCAAAGACTCAAAATGTCAAAAATCTCTCACTTGGATCAGTCTTACTACGTTCACTTCAGGGTCAAATTAGAAGGGTTGAATTTCTATGCTGTGAATATTTAAAACAGAACTTTCCATTTTCAATACAATGAAAACATGCGCTGTAAAATTTGACAGCTAAAGATTTTAAGTCAAATACTTGGAGAATTTTAATTCATTTAAACAATTATCTTCCATGAGAAATCTACTATGGACAGACAGGTTTTATGAAAAATTTGCATTACCATATTTGCAGTCTTAAAATACGACTACACTTAATGATAAAATAAAAGTAACAATAGGACAATACAAAAATTGCACCATGTTACTTGTCTCGGATTGTCTGCCACTTATCATGAACATGTGTTGGCGTTGCTTTGAATACTGTATATTATTGTGGCACATTAATACATCTATTGCCATGGACACAAGCAGGTGAAGCTGCTATGCAAAGTTACAGGTCAAATCTGTGGAGGAGACTTTCTGCATGTTTATTTGTCTTGCTAAAAAGAATTATACTCATAAAGCTTAAGAGCTTAAATTACACTTTGCTTCTAATCTCTTAATTAAATATTTACTAAGCTTGAATCATAAACCATTCATTTGTTATGAACTATTGGTGCGTTCCAAGCAACTGGGAACTGGAATATTTCCCACTTCCCACTTTTTTCACTTGAACTGGTAAATCCCACTTGTGAACTGGGACCTGGTCGAGGAAGTCCTATTTCACAAAAGAGTTTAACAATCACCACAATAAATGAATCTGGGGGTTTAACTGCCACTAAAACTATGTAAACATTGGTTACAAGTTATTTAACATAACTTTTTTGTCCCAGTTGTCAGTTCCCTGGAACACAGCATTAGTCTTTATTCATGCATTAAAGTGCGTATGACAGGTAAGACTATATTTTCAGTAAAACACAGTGAAAACCAAACAATCTGTTTGTTTTCACCTCGATTGGCTTTTTTCATGAAGTTTGTAATTGTATTTTGTCCAGCAAATATGACATATGTAGAGAGAACCACAGCTGCTACCTAGCAACCACACTGTAAATGCAAATTGTAAATTGTACTTAAATTATGTTAAACTTCCAGGAAACTGTGTCAGTTGTGTGAAAAATGTCTTTGCATTTTGGCGCTTTTTAAAGACATATGTGGATATGTCATTAAAAAATCAGTTTTAGAACTCAAATAATAATTAGTAATACTTTCAAATTTTCCACTTTTTTTTGCCATTTTCTTCATAATTTGCACTTTAACTTAAGCTAAAATGAATATTTACAACAAGGACTATCACATCAAACTAAGACAAAATTAGAAAACATTTAAAATCTGTCATTTGGGCTTTAAGGTCAGTTAAAGTGTAGTTATTACAACATTTGTAAATGTCACACATTCTGTATACTGAAGATAATAAAACATTTGCTGCAGTAAATAAACTGCAGACTGACACTTAAAGGGAAAAATTCACAAAACCTACTTTTTTGCTTCTAATGGGAAGAGATATAACGATACTGATGAAATCGGAATATCAGAATTGTCATGATGTTGAAGTCATCACCTTATAATATTAAACAGCATGACTTTGCCTCAACAATAGCTGTTAATTCAAAACAAACATTTTGTTTTAAAAAAAAAAAAATCCAATAAATTCTAAATATTTTAATAAACAAAGAAAATAGAAAACATTTTGGTGCAAACGCAGTTTAGTCTGGAGTTCTGAATTTGCAACCAATAAAAGCAATCACTGAATGACAAATAAGATGGAAAATATGGCTTTAATGCATTTTATTGTCAGCATAATCTCAATGGATCCTCTGTAATATTGTAATATTGTGATATTGTGATAAATATTGCATTGTGAGCTTCAAATCGAAAAAATATTGTATTGTGAGATTTGCATTATCTTGCTCCCTGGTTGGCATCAGGCTTATTTGGGTTTAATTTAAATCAAATGTAACAGTCAGAGAAATAGCAGGTCGGATAAACTGCTGTCACACTTCCTCTGCTTCCTCACCTTGGCGTCACTGTGGTACACAAAGATGTTGCGTGTGCTGTTGTCCTTCAGGTACGTGATCTGTAGACCGCACGGATTTCCGATCTTTGCCGGCTGGAATGTTGCGTTGAGCGTCTCGATCTTCATGACGGCTTTGGGCTCTCTGGCCTAACACAAATAAAGACATATTATCAGCCAGAACATTACAACTAAAGCCACAAACAGGAGTGGAATCAGATATGAGCTGATACAGTGAAGCAACAAAACCCTTTCACTTCTGGAAACAAGCACCAAAACAAAACTAGCACACATACTCACTGGGGATCGCTTTCTCAATAACACCTGTAACCCAAAAAAAAAAAAATTAAAATTAAAAATGAATAAAGAAAATCTAAATTATAAAGTTTCCGTTGTTGTTTGTAAAAAGAAGTTTATAAGCAGTAATTGCAACCAAAATCATACGAAAATACATGTTGATATTAAGCATGTGTCGAAGGATTTATGAGAAGAAGTATTTAAACATTTTGAATCATGTTTGCAGTGTAAAAATCAGCTACTCCAGCTTTAACCAATCACAGCAACAGATCGTACTGGTGTATCCAATGTGAAGAAGTGTCTCTCTTCTTTTAACGAGGAAATATTCAGTATTTCTGCTAAAACATGATCAACAGCAGTAGCCATCGTTGATTCAGGCCAGGAATGGGCAATTATTTTTACCCAAGGGCCTGATTCAAACCCAGACAAGTGGAGAGGGGCCGATAACAAATTCTTATTACAGCAAACACATTTCTACAACAGAGTATGTAAAAAAACAACAAGATCTTGGGCAACAAGATTAAACCTCTAACATTATGAGATTAATTTAATAAGACTAATAAATTTATGATTTCATTAAATCATAATAATTTAATAGATAAGCCAAAGCTTAAAAAGTTATAATTTTACAAGAAAAAGGTAATAATTTTATTGATCAATTCATAAAAACTGAAAAAAAAAAAAAAAAAAAAAAGCAATATTTTTTAGACTAAATTTCAAATTTTAAGAGATTGAAATTGTCATTTTATGAAGAAAAAGTCAAAATATCAGAGGGAAATGTCTTCAGTGTCTGTAAGTGAAGCTGAACAATAGCTCACAGAATGGACAGAATGGAGTCACATAATGTGCCACGTGTGGACGTTAAAATTTACAGTTTTAATCAGTTTTAATTGTGCTTCTCGTTATGACTTCAATTTTATTCTCTAAGAAAATATGACTTTATATTTGCACTCTAAACAAGTTTATTCTGATTAAAATATAACTTTTTTCTCATACAATTACAAATATTTAAAGCTTCATTTTATTGTCATAGCATCGTGCAAAAAAACAGCAAAAAGTTTTACAAGTTTCATCTCGTTTTTACTTGTCTTTTAAAGTTTGTCATATATTTCTGTTTCTCAAAAAAGTGCCAGGGGCGTAATTAAAACAAGTCAAGGGCCGCAGTTTTCCCAGGTCTGATTTAGGCGCTGCTTGTTGTCGTCTTTGGTAACAGCCACCCCCGCTGTAACGTGATTAGGTTGTTAAACCAATGATTTGTACTCCAAACCAATCAGGCGAGTGAAAAGCCAAATAGATTTCTCTCGAGTTTGTGAATTCACAAATATTGCGAGAGAATCCATCTGTCTGCCAGGTTATCCCCAAAGAGTATGTGTGCTTCACTAATATGTGCTGTATCAGTTTTTAATTCTGTGACTTCGATTCCGCTGTTATCCTGATCGTGCCTTACTTTAAAGGTGCATTGCGTAAGTTAAAATGTTCAATATTGCGATATATCAAATTACCGTCCAGTGGCACAGGCCTGGATGTGGCCATGATGTTTTGTAAACTTACCCAGGTTGCCTCTGTAAGCTTAGACAGGTTCATAAATGTGAGTGGCGCTGGTCGTATTTTCTCAATAATCTTTCCTTGTGTAACTTTTGGAGTTTGAAAACTGATCAGTCAGTCAAAAAGAACAAATAAAATAGTCAGCATCTATTTTTTCATACAACTTTGTCTTCTTAGCTCAGAAAACATTTAGCAGAAAATAATGATGTGTCAAAAGAATCTGTTAAGCCGTAAATACGTCTTTATCTGATGATAGTATGGTGGGTGCAGTGCCACAAAACGCCAAAGATGGCGCCCTTGATCAAAACCTTTGCCACTTACGCAGTGCACCTTTAATGACAAGCTATTTACTGACTGATGCTGCCCCTAAATGTTTCATAGTGTTTAAAATATTCTGCTAAAAGGGACCTATTCTGTAAAACTTTCTTTCTAACAATACAAACAAGGTAAAATCTGCTGCTTGTAACAATTCATTTTATTATAAAGAGGCAAGGCTTATCAGTTCTGCACTATTTGTTGATCTAGACATGCTCAAAGATCAGAATGATTAGAACTCACCAGAAAAAGCTATTTGATATTTAACCAAAATCGTAAACCGTATCAACATCTGCTTTTACACCCCCAGACGTCCGACTGTGTTTTGCATTGTCACGAGCCACACTCACTTCCTGCTTGTTGAAGTACTTGAGCGCCCCCTCCCTCTCCGAGAGGATGAACTTTCGGCTGAGGAACTGGCCGTTGTCTCTGCCCCGTTTCCATAGGAACCCCTCTCTGTAACCTGGCAGAGGAAAAAGAGAGAGAGAGACAGAGAGAGAGTCAAATATCAGCACTGTGCACAATCTGATTTCCCTCTGTTGGTTTTGTCTTCTTGTTACAGGAACAATTCTATATTTGTTTCTCACAGTTGACAAGACCAAAAATACTCTGACTATTAATGTTGAAGATATCATTAACTTACTAACTTAAAATAGGCCTTTTTCAAGCTGCGGCTAAGCTAGTTCTGGTTGTCTCCAAAATGAAATAATCAAATGTTTTATTGACTCAAAGTAGACAACAAGCTGAAGCGAGATCATTGACCACATGTTCACACCTTTACATACTTCATTTTAAAAATTATTTGCTTTGATTGCATGCTTTTGTTTTCTCTAATGTTCTTGAACTTGTGGGACACTTATCTTATATCCAGGGAAAATCAAAGACTTAAGTTATTTTTTATAAAATGTGATGTTTGTGTCCCAAAGCTAAAATGATATATGTAAAAAATTGCAACTAAAGCTAAAAAAAAAAAAGCTAGTTGCGTTTTACATAAATAATTGTCATTGCTTTGATCAACTTGTTTACTTTGTTAGCCTTTCACTTTGAGACCAAAATACACACTTTTGTAAACCAATAGACTTTCTCTAATGAAATAGTTATCTTGCAGCTTTGTAATGTTTCAATACTGAATAATTTTAAGAGGCTCTACTAATTTCCCTTTAGGAAAGAAATTGAACAGTTCATAGTTTTGAGGTAAACTGGAACTAGCCTAAGCACAGGTTCTTGAAATATTCCTTGGTGAACAGGTCTTTTCACGTTGCGAGTAGGTTAGTTTGGTTTGCCTGATACCTGTGGATAGTTCCTTTTCGTTCCATTCATTATTTATGGGGAATTTGCCGAGATGTGCTAAAATTAATCAATATTTTAAAATCACAAAGCAGAGAGCAGATTTTATTATAATCACATAAACGAGTTCAGAGCTTCACATACGAGGTAAATACTTTACCAGGGAAAGCCTCTGTGTTTATAAAAGTGCAATATTTTGAAGCATTGCTAAATGCTATCAAATAAAAAAGGTGTTTCAGCTAATTGATAAAGAATGGGATGAGAAGAGACTATCCACAGGTGTATTCAGATTAGAACTAACCTAGTCGCAGAAATTGTTAAATCTAAAAGCCCTCTATGATCTATCTGATTTAAAAAATATTGAAAATCAGATTTGCATCAGCACATACAAATAAAAAGTATTTATTCTGGAGAATAGACGTCTCTGTCTTATATCGTCGCATTTTGTTCCCTAAACCTAGGGAGTTTGGTTTTGTTTTTAGCATGAGCTAGTTGTTGTTAGCATGCATACATAGTTGAAAGCTCATTGGCTTTTGAAAATTTGTGGCAAATCTTTATCTCAGAGGGATATTTCTTTATCAACATGACAACCAACATCAGAAAGCACTGCCGCTCATTGACCAAGCTGGAGCAGAAAGTTGAGCCAGCGCTGTTGTCAGCTAACTACAAGAGTTTATCACTAAATCAACATCTGTGAATGAAATTCACCCTACGACCCTTAAAAGTTACTTTCTGGTGAGTGAAAAAAATGCAAGAAAAACACTGTCTCAACAACTGCTCTGTTTCGTTTTGTTGTTTTATTCAAAGAAGTTTTGCCCAGCTAACCAGATGGACAGCGTCTCTTTCTGCCTGCAGCATGCGCAGTAGAGCGGAAAATGATGTCGACCAAAAATCCCTCTATTCGATTCGTTTTTTGATGATCAATGGATTTACAACTAGAACAACAAATCTCAGAGTTGTACTAAACCATCCCAAAACTGAACAATTGAACATGAAGTGCTTTCTGAGGCTCAGATAGGAGAGACTTGTAAACAAAATTCACCAAACCAAAACCTGAATAAACTAAAAATAATAGTTTTTGATAAAGAAAGAACGTCATTACACACTTACTTTTTATATGTCTATAACAGTATCATTACAAACAAACTCCAACTTAACATGACAGTGCTGCAGTGGTTGTGCTTGCCCATCAACCATTGGATTACCAGTTCAAACTTCACCAGACTTTGAGTGAGAAACTTCACCCACAACACAGCAGTAAATAGGACAGACTAAAAATAAACACACAGCTAGTTCCTGTTATATACTTTTTTTCTTTTTTTGCCACTACAAAACAAAAAACACATGGTACTTCTCCACCTTGTAGAAAGTGAAATCACACAAAGGAGAAACCCGAGCCATAACGACCAGACGTTTAGCTCCTCGCCGTAATCCGAGCTCCGGTTTTAGGTCATTTGCAAATCGCTAAACCAACGGAACAAAAGAGGATGTGAAAGTCGATGTAGCATGAAACCGCCGCGTGTGGATATTTGATTGGGACTATTTTTGGAAGCTCATTTCTTTTTTTTTTCTTTCGTCTATTTCGGTGGACGACTCGGACCGCGCCGCTTTGTTTCTCTGATCCAGACGTGACTCGACACAATTACACAAGTATTGACTCCGTGGAGATAAAAAAGGGTTGATGATACGAAGGTGTAAAAGGAGAATTAAAGTTAAACTGATGCAGATAAGGTTGGCTGATAATACATGTGTTAGATACAGGGTTGAGTGAGTACAATAAGGCTTCTGTTTTATTCAAATATATCATTAAAGAGGATATTGTTTATGTTGGATCAATTGGAATTCTAGCGGTGAGTGGCAAATTGTTCTAAGAAAGAGAGAAAATCATAAAACATTAGTAAAAAAAATGTAGAGAGTTTTATATCCTGATATAAAACACTGCAACTAAAACAAATCACATCAGATTTTAAGACAACAAATATTTTCTCTCTCTTTCTCTGTCACTCTTTCTCTTTTTATCCCTCTCACTCTGTCTTTTTCTCTCGTTCTATCTACCTCTCTTTCTTTCTTGCAATCTCTCTCTTTCCCGCTCTCCTTCTCTTTCTCTCTCTCTCACTCTCTTTCCTCTCCTTTTCTTACTCTCTTTCCCTTCTTTCTTTCTCTCTACCTTTTCTTTTTCTCTCTCTGTCCTTTTCTTTCTTACTCTCTCTTTCCCTCACCTCTGTCTTCTCTTTCTCTTTCTCCCTTTTTTCTCACTTTCTCTCTTTCGTTCACCTCTCTCTTCTATTTCTCTCTCTCACTTTCTTTCTCTCTCTCCCTTTCTATTTATTTTTTTCTCTCCATTTCTTCTTTTCTCGCTCGCTTTCTCACTCCCTTTCTAACTCGCTCTCCCTTTCTTTCTTTCTTTCTTTCTTTCTTTCTTTCTGTCTTTCTTTCTTTCTTTCTTTCTTTTTTTCTTCCTCCCTTTTCTCTTTTCTCTCTCTTTCCTTTCTTTGTCACTCTTTTTCTCCCTCATCTCTCTCTTCTTTTTCTCTCTCCTTTCTTTTTTTCTTCCTCTCTTTCTTTCTTTCTTCTCTCTCTTTCTCCTTTCTTTCATTCTCTCTCTTCCTCTCTTTCTTTCTCTCTCTCTCCCCTTTTCTTTTTTTCTTTCTTCCTTTCTTTCTTTTTTTCTTTCTTTTCTTTCTTTCTTTCCTTCAAAATCTCTCTCTCTCTCTCTCTCTCTCTTCATTAGTTGTACTTCTGGCCACAAAATCCTCCCCACACTTGCATTACCTCATGGATCAATAACCTTCCCCTCTCTCTCTCTCTCTCTCTCTCTCTCTCTCTCTCTCTTTCTTTCCTCTTTAACATTTGCATGGAGCAGATCAACGCTGGCACTAACCGCTGTACAGCCGCTGTGTTCAACTCAATCTGAACCTGCCGACGTCCCACAATGCACCGCGGCCCTATAAACAAAACACAGGCGCACATGGCACAATGACTCATAATACTGTGCCGAGGATGATACTGTAGCAATAAGAGGATGAGGTCACCGACAGCCAATCACGGAGCTCCGATTACAGCAAGGTCTGAAATGAACACCAGAGACAAAACAACTACTTTGTATATGAGCTTGTTTGGATAAAGTTTACAGAATTATATACAGATCATTGGCCATTTTTGAGAGAATAATAGTCATAGTTATATTTTTTAGACATTATCTGTAGGTTTACACACATTTAATGAGTAAATATATGTTGCTAAACCAATTAATTAATAATCAAATCCTAGATTATGTTTTCTCAAAGTTGATGGATCCCTCTATGTTTGTTGGGACATTTTCAAATAATTTCAATTTTGTGATTCATTTTTACTGTCATTTTACGTTTGGTTGACAAATTTGAACACGTTTTTGTTGGATTTACTTAAATGTAGCTATCGTTCTAGTTGGAAAAAAAAGAAAAAAGAAAGGAAATGATTGTACAGTTAGGACCATACACTGGATTTTGAAAATACCGAGGCCCAAATTAATTTTTTTTTTTTTTTTTTTAGAAATGACAATAACACTGTTTCTATTGGAAACAATTTTTGTTTTGTTTTGAGTCAATAAAGGTTTCATAAGTAAGTATAAAGAAACTCTTTTGAACACTTTTGAAAGAAAATCATGTCGTTTCATATAATCTCAGGTCATTTTTATTCGTCTAACTAGATTTTGCCAGCTCTACAAACTGCACTGTAAGCGTGCTTTTCTCTCAAACTCACTGTTGGGACCATATCACATCGCAGCATTCACAGACTCAGCGCTAACAAGTTCTTTAAATGAGGATGAGGATGAGGACGAAGCTGTTCCTATGTTCAACTATATCCACAATATTATTTAAGTGGTAACTAATCACAGCTATATTACTGACAATTTACAAACAACTTTTTAGCACCTTTTTTCCATCAAACTGTGTCCAATGAGTTTCCCCAAGGTTTTGTGTGCTGAGGAATGAAGAAGTTTGTACCATCTGTAACTGCAATCATAGAAAAATGTGATTTCTGACACGCTTCCTTGGACATTGTGCTCGTAGCATGAAGGTAATTGTATCTCTAGTGTTCACAAAAGCACGGGGACAATTGTTTGTATTGGCTGGCTTAAATATCAATCTTTGTGTGGCAATGGAACAGTAAATGCCTCAACGCTGACACCTTAATTTACCAAAACAGATGCAGTCAGTGATGCAACAATGATAAGATACTGGAGAAATATGTAGTCACAATATTCAACAACTACGATGCTAACTGGGTACTTCCACTCGATGATCATATTCACACTGAAACACAATGACTAGGCTCAAATACAAGTTGTATAAACTCACAGTAAAGATAGACGTTTTTCAGTGTATCGTTGAGCAATAAAAAAAAAACTTAATTAATACTCTATTCTTTTGAGGTGAATCAATATTATGAATTGTTGTTATTAGTTATTATTGACTTTAAGAACACACTCACACCAGGGTTTTTAACTGTGCTTGATTGCAGACAATTCTATGTTCCGCACTCACAGCTGTACAAGTGAACCGAGCCACAGGCCAGTCATGATCTAGCACCATTTTTTTACATGAAGCTCGGATCAATCACTCACACTAGAGGGATTTTCGGTCGACGTCACTTTACGCCCTACTGCGCATGCGTTATGCAGAAAGACCCGTCTCTGTCTGTTTACATGGGAAACTTCTTTAAATAAAACCTGGAAACGTTTTTTTCACTCACCAAACTTTTAAGGGTCGTAGAATTTAAGTTTATTTACAAATAATCATTAACTGTTCTTTATATGTGATACCAAGGAAAGTACTACATTCTCGATCCCACAACTGCTTCAAAAATGCCTTTTGTTAAGTTCAAATATTGAACAAAAATGACATTACAACACAAAGTCATACGTTTTTGGTTGCCTAAAACTGACGTTTTGTTTTCGTTGTTCTGTTTGAGTAGACCATTCTAAAACTGTCCCTTAGCATCAATTCATATGTGTTTTTGATTGGCCTTCTATCAACAATACTTTTTTATAAAGGCATCAAAACATGCCGTGAGCTGAGAAAAGGTTTTTTTTTTCTGTCTTTTTCCCCTAGCTTTTTTATTTCTCATTCTTAAATCAGACTGCGGAGTCACACTTCAAATCAAATCAAATCAAATCAATTTATTTTTGTATAGCCCAAAATCACAACAACAGTCATCTCTGAGGACTTCCAAGATTATTAATTTTAGCAAATATGAATAATAGGAAATCAAAATAAAACAATACATATTCAATAAAACAATACACATTCAATGAAACACTTGAGTCCTTAAAGAGCTGCATGTGGCCCTCGAGCCACAGGTTGCAGACCCCTGGTCACCTGGTGATACACAGTAGATTTGTGACTAATTTGAACTGAAATTTGCCCAGTTTATGCTAAAATGGTTAAAAGAAATGACTTAGAACTGTAGGCAATGCCATTTAAACACCACATACACAACGTTTGTGTCACCCTAAAACTCACTGTTTTGAATCATTTGGAGGCTCAGAATGGGTCAGGTAAGCAGAGGTATGGACTTGCAAGTCGTGACTTGAACTTGAGTCAGACTTGAGTCACTATTTTGTTGACTTGACTCAATAAAATTGATCAAGACTTGTGTCAGAGACTTGGGACTTGACTTAGAACCTTTCCACTTGAGATGACTTTATGCATCACCTAAAAAAAAACCCTGAATTTTATCGTGAAACGTCCCTCATCATTTCTTTTTTGTGACTAGAAATTAATTTTAAATTGAATAATTTATTGAAAAAACATTGTAGAAACATCTATTCAGAAAGGCCTATTCTGTAACTTTATAAAAAGGCTTTGAAAAACTAAAGACTTGGTCTCTCTTTGACTTGAAACTTGACCCAGGCTTGAGGCCAAAGACTTGAGACTTGCAAAACAGTGACTTGGTCCCACCTCTGCAGGTAAATAAGCATGACATGTGAACTAACAAGACTAACACTGTGGATAGCACCATTAATAGATGAAACAAAAAATCTGATTCATTTTCTTTAATGTAAACATCTGATTTGAATATTAAACAAAAGAAAATCCTGAACTCCCCTTCCTTCCTCGACTACAAAAACAGTGGCTGTAATTCAAGTCTAATTACGTCCAACTGCCGCGATGTGATTACAATAGCCTTCCCATGCAGTCGGATCCACCTGGGCGTGGACTTTCGGTGGATCGCAACAGGTTAAGCAGACCAGGCCTGTGCTCACCTGCAGAGTACGGCTCCTGCTTCTCGATGAACTCAAACTCATTTCTCTCGTACTTGGCCCGGATCCACTGCTCCCTCAGCAGCCTGAAGAGAAGACAGAAGAGAAGGGGAGGGAAAGAGGAGGGAGTTTCACCGTCAGCACACTTCTACGACTCCAGCGACGCAAAGAGAAATGGGGCAACACTCAGCGCTTACTACTGAAGTGATGATGACTGCTGCTGCTGCTACTACGGCTGCTGCTGCTGACAAAATGTATACGTATTGGATTGTTTTGGAAAAGGATCGGACTGCAATTTTTATGACAAGATTTGCAGTTTATGGTTTAAAGCTCGGGTACCTGATTTTCACAATGCAAAAGAGGAAGTTACTGTTTAAATCTATTCAAATACTTATTAGGTTTTCTCAGATCTTTCGACATGTAGATTCTTTTTGGTTGCAATTACAGTTTAAAGCCTGTTTTTGCAGACAGCAAAGTGAAACTAGAGTGGATCACCCAACCACAGCCAATCAGAGAACAGTTTTGGTTATATAACTATGATATGTAAAAGACTAATTTCTTGATTCAGTTAGTGCCCAAAGATTTGATTTTGTCGCGAAGTGTTGCATTTACAATAAAAACGTAGGTGGAAAAGACAAAGTTTACTAACTTACAACAACAAATTTAGTTTGCCCCAAAAACACTTTTTTAAATATCTACAAATTAGAAGCTTTATAACCACTCTTCGGAAGACAACAACAGATATTCCTCTCTCTACAATAGAGAATCTAGCTGTGAACCATAACCACAGTAGAGGTCTCCTCTCCAAATTTTATCAACTTTTACTTTCAGGTTCTAGGGAAAATAGTCTGTCTTATCTACAAGCATGGAGGACGGACTTAGAAACTGATATTACTGTTGATGAATGGAATAATTCCTGTTTACAGGCTCAAAAACAAACTGTTAACACCAGATTTAGATTGTTACAATACAAGTGGTTGTTTAGAACATATATTACACCAGTAAAACTTCACTATTTTAATCCAAATATCCCTGATGATTGTGTAAAATGTGGCAAGGAAAAGGGGACCCTTCTTCACTGTATGTGGCAGTGTGAAGAATTATGCCTGTTTTGGAAGGAAATTATTGCATTCATATCTGATTTAATTGATTGTGAGATGCCAATGGATTGTAAACTCTGTTTGTTGCACATTTTTCCAAATGGTTTTAGAGGGAATGTAAAAAAAAAAACAACTTGTCAATTTATGTTTGTTACAAGCCAAACATGTTATTGCATTGAATTGGAAAGAAACTGAGAGACCTAAATTAAACCAGTGGATTAAACTAATGTCCAGCAATCTGGCACTGGAGAAGTTAACCTATATACTTAAAGGAAAGCTTGAGGACTTTAAGGACATTTGGATGCCTTTTCTACGTATTCTAAATAATTTTGACATGTAAAAGTTAATGGACAAATTGAGTGAACAGGGTTTTTTTTTTTTTTTTTTTTTTTTTTTTTTTTAAATTTTATTATTATTTATTTTTATTTATTTATTTATTATTTTTTACTTTAATCTGTAGGGTGGTGGGGGGTTATATATATGTTTGTATTTTTTTGTTTTCAAATGTTTTATTTGTATTGTGGTCTTTTAATTTTAAAAATCTAAAATCTTAATAAAAACATGTGTGAGAAAAAACTTACAACAACAAAAAGTGAGGAACTTCAGCTTTAATGGTAAGAGTTTGGTTTCAATTCAAACAATCCCTCTATAGTTCGGTGCGACTTAAATACATTTTTTTCTCCTAATATATGTCTTTTTTGGCTTGTGTCACTTACAGTATGGAACGACTTATGCTGCGTTCAGACTGGACAACGTTAAATAATAATAATAATAATAATTAGCTGCAATTCAAAGTGCCTTACAACATTAAAATACACATAAAATACACTTAAAATACATTGAAAAATAAGCATGTAGAAAATGTAAAAACATAAAAGTACATTACATTAAAAAAGTACAATAATAGGTATAAAATTAGAAAATTTCACTCATAGGCACATTTAAAAGGGCAGTCTTCAGCCTTGATTTAAACATTGCAATGGAAGCGTCAAATTTCAAGTGTTAAAGTGAATTTTGCTGATGCTAACGGTTCTAAGTGATGAAAGATGGTCGTCGCTTTTCGTCAATGGCTGCGCTCAGTGGCACATTGTAGCAAGTTAACTAGCTCGGATTCAGCTGACCTCCATTCACGCGAACATGCGCCAATTACACATGCTCGAGTATCACACATGACCCACGCTTACCAATCAGAGCGAGATCTTGCTAGACTAGAGCAAGCAGACCTGTAGCCGAAACTAGAGATGAGACGAGGTGTTTACATTGACTTAACATGTAAACTGGACGGAGTGGACGTTCCAACACTGTCCAGTCTGAACACACCATTAGTCCAGAAAATGTGGTAGTTTTAACAGTAGTATCTGATTTTCGATCCTTTTTGACAACCCTTCCGTCTACTGCATTTCTTACACTCTACTAATATATTCTACTCATACATTTAGTATTCTTCCATTCTTCGCTCCGTGTCCTTATTTGACTCCCTCCCAGACACTCCCTGCTGGTTTTCTTGTTTCTAATGCCGGGTTATTTATGCCCCAGACAGAAGGATAAAACGGCGCGGAGTGTAGAGGGAGGCGGATGAAAGCGCTCATGAGCCTGCAGGGACGCCAAAGGTTGAGAGAAGTGTCGGAGATAAGATTGACAGACAGACCGTTGGCATAGCGATGAGGTTCACCAACAGACGAGATGAATTAGACTTTTAAGACGGCAGACGCTAAGTGAGAAGGTAATGAATAATAGCAGGTTTGGGTTATTAGAATGATAAATGGTGCTATTATTAACAATCTTTCATTTTGCATGGCTCGTCTTGTTAGAGGTGACAGGTGATTGGAGCCTATTCCAGTGACTTTGGGCCTTAAGCGGGGGAACACCAGGTTCTGTAGCCTACCCAGTTTTTGCTTCCTTAAAAATTAAGATAACACATTTTAAACTTACATTAGTCACAGGTTTCAGTCGCTTACTAAATGCATTCTGAGCTTCTGATTTGTTCATCATGGTGTGTTTTAAAGTTTTTTCACAGCTGTTTGGAGTGACACGTGTCGGTATGCTAAAGGCATTGAGCCACAATGCTAACTAACACAGCAGACAAACTTAGCAGCAATGAGTGAACAAACTGGACATTGTTAGATGGAGACAGGACAGCGTGGACCAATGTTCATCTGACAGATACATCAACAAGTTTTCTGTACTAGGAGAATTTGATTTTGAGTTATTTTATTGTGAAAAATTGGGCGTATACAGTTGGCAGCACGTAATATTTGGAGGCATGGACTGCTGGGCGGAAAGCCATTGGAAGCTAAACTATTTCTCTTTTTTAAGATGTTTTCTGGCAAATTAAGTGTATTTTAATCCAACTAATTCAAGTCGAGTCACAACCACGTTAAAATGAAGGTTGCTGATGTCAGAAAGTAAACAAGGAGTTATATGCTAAAACACGCCAGGCGGTGCTAGCATCCCGTTAGCATTTAGCTCGCAGCTACTGTTAGCATTGTTGGATACTTTGTTGGACCGTTGGATCAGTTTATTTATCTTCATGTCTTCGTGTCTATAGTTGGCACAATATATTTTCTAAGGCCACATTTGCTGTTGTAGTTGTTAAATACACCAGCGGTTTCCTTCAGGTGCTTCAGTTTCCCCTACCACTAAAACAAGTTCGGTAGCGCCTACAAACCCATCCCAGTCTCAGTGGGAGTTTGCAGGTTAAACAAAGGTCAATCAAATTTTCTAATAGTTTCAATCAGTGTTCCCAACAAAGAACATTGAATACATAATCTAAGTCAGAGTCCTTTACTGTATGAAGCTAATATTGGAGCTTAAAGAGAGCACGCTGTTATGAACACAAGCTTAGAGGAAGTTTAGCGTGCCTAGACGGCAGAGGTGTGAAAAATGGCGTTTCTCAGTTTAAAGTAACTTCAGTGCAGCGTGCAGTGTCTTTAACACATTAGGCTGACACATAAGCAGAGTGTCAAAACACTTCAGACCTTTTACAGACACAACAATGGTATTTCAAACGGTTCATACTGTTTAGACTCACACTTGTCTCATCCGCTTCTAGGAACTTCTCAATATTTTTTGTATCATGATCATTATTTTACAAACAGCTTGTACTATTCTGTCCAATTGTTTTAATAGATTTATGGTCAAGTCAAGCAAGCTGTTAGTCCAACTTATTGTTTGCTGGAGCTGACATTGGGGAAATTAGCTGTACTTATTTGGCAAATATTGTTCATATGTGTCCACACTGCACAATTTTTGACAATTGTAATAAAAGATTTCTGATTGTGAAAGTTCCGAACTTTCACTATAATCCACCTAGGGCTGCAACTAACGATTATTTTGGTAATTGATTAGTTGGTCGATTATTCTTTCGATTAATCGATTAGTTGTTTAGAATGCAAAAGTGACTTGGATACAAGATTTTTGCCAAATTTGAGCTGAGGTAACGTCGCTTGAGAACGTCCTGGAGGAGTAGATTTCAGGGTTGTCAAAAGTATCAAAAACCTAGCACTAAAACTAGTAACGAAATTAGATCTTCATTTAAACAAGTAAAAAAAAAAAAAATTAACTGGACAAAATTTGACATTTTCTGATGAGTTTTAAAACAATCCTGAGCTCAGTCAAAACTAGTTTAAAAGGAACGCCGAATATTTACATAAACAAATCCAAAATACTTTGCGTAGGTATACTTACTAAAAATAGAGCTTAAGGTAAACAAATATTCACCCTTTGACGTAAAATTGTCATGTTTACAACAACTTCCTGATATTACGGGCGCCACCATCTGGAGGTGATGACGTAGAATCGTGTGGCGCACTGGCGCAGTGAGCGTCAGTCGTGAGACCCACGCAACAGCTGCAACAGTTGCCGTTGATCTGGTTAACAGGAGCGTCAGTAGTTTTTCGTCAACAATACATTGTAAAATGGTACATTGTGTCGCTTTTGGTTGTGATTTCGTCTCAGGAGGAAACAAGGAGAATGTGGTAAGCTTGCTTTGATCGTACGATTTGACGTCATACTACCCATAATGCACTGTGTTGTAAGCAAAGATGGCGTCTTCCGTGAAAATATATTTCTTAAAAGTTTAATAAAACGGTAGATTTTTCAGATTTTTTTTGTGTGTATTTATAACTTTGATGATATAAGGAAAAATTCAAAGATAAACAATTAAAAATTCTCGGGGTTCCTTTTTAAAACCAAAATGTTTATTAAAGAAAGTATTTTGTGCTGAAAATGTCAACCTATTGATAAGAAATTTGACATGAAAAAAGCTTATTTAAATATTGTGGTACCATAAATATGATCAAGAATCTAGTCTTTTCCTTAATTTTAAAATTTGGTGTAGGCAAACAAGCTTTTACATAAAAACCAACACTAATTTCTGTTTAATCTGATCTAATAGGATGTTAGGAACATGTATGAAGACTAGTTAACGATTATTCCATTACTAAATTAGTTGGTGATTACTTCAATAATCAATTAGTTGTGATTAATCGAATCACTTGTTACTGCCCTAAATCCAAAAAAACAAAAAAAAAAACAAAAAAAACAGAAGACAATAGGCTTGAAACGTGAAGCAGAACTTGTTACAAAGGCAAAAATTAACCATTATCTTAACACTTTTTTAAAACACAAAATCTAATGTACACACAGTTGCACAGTTGACAGTGTCATACTTACTTGCAGTCGAAGTGTGTGGGTCTGTAGTAAAACGGTGGGACCTTCTGTTCGTACTTGGCCTTGGCTGCATTGTTTCCCATCACGGCTATGAGCTGAAAGACAACGCAAATCAATATGAACTCCATATTCCGACACAAACAACTGCAGCTAGCACAGAAATACACCAGGAATATCACAATATCCAGTTTTAAAGACATTTTCATTTTCAAATACGTTTTCTATCCATTATCCAATATTTCATCATGTTTGTGACTATAGCGTTATGAAATCTAACTTTCTGCATGACAAAATTAAGCTAATGTGATAGATACAAGTCGGAAAAACAATCTTAAGGCATTGGAAGCTAACCGTTTTACTTCTTTTAAGATATTTTCTGTGTATTTTTTAGCACAACTAATTCAAGTCGAAAGTTTAAATGGAGAGATAGTTGATGTGTCTTTATGTCAAAAAAAGTAAACAGAAAGATGCTAAAAGACACCAGGCAGCGTTAGCATCTCATTAGCATTTAGCTCACAGGCAGCTACCGTTAGCATTGTTAGATATATTTACATTGTTGGACCGTTGGATTACTTTATTCATCTCCATGTCTTCGTATCTATTTGACACAATATATTTATTCATTTATTCCACATTTGCTGTTGTAGTTGTTGAGCAGTGAGTGATAAAAATGTTGTTCTGACCAGCTATGCTAACTTTGCCCCACAGAGGTGCGCTAGTGGGTGACTGCATCTATGAAACCTGAATTATTAACTCTGCCTGTAAAACTATAGCTTTTTTGTGGATTGACGTAAAAACACACACAATTTTGCTTTTAAACAGTCACTTTTTAGATCAAACCACAAACTTATTTTGCTTCAATAATTTTTTTTTAAAATGATTGAAACAAATTCAAAAATTAGCTTTGAAAATTCTCATTTTTCCAACCAAAAAGTAGGTAATTTTGCTTTTATAAATGGTCAATTTTCGATTCAACTAAAACAATTTCAATTTACTTCAATACTTGTCATGACTTTCACTTGTTATTTCTTACAATTCAGATTGATTCAACTGGCATCCTTATTGGTTTCAGATGGGATTTTTAAACGAGGAAGTGCTGTAACCCATCCACTTGTCCTCATTCAATCCACCAAGCCTTTCATCCACAGATAATCCTAAACCAATAGCTCCCGAACGTCGCTTTTGCCAGAAATATGTGCTGGTTAATGCCGACATGAAACAAGAGCCCTGTGGGGGGTTTGAGCGCTCTAATTTTCAGCGCAGAAGAAGAAGAAGTTCTCAATGGTGCTATGGTGTCTTGTTGGAGCCAGAAGTGAAAAAGCAGAAGTTCAAACTGTTAATATGATTATTTCAGGTCAAAAGTGCAATCTGAACTAGTATTAGACTTGCTGTTGTGGTTGAAGTGTAAATTTAAGATTTACATTAAATCATGTAGATAAAATGTATATGACAATTTGCTCACGTAATTGCAACTAACAAGTAAAATATGTCTGTAGCCATGTTTCCTTTAGCCTGGGCCACTCAGCAGTTTGGGCCGTTTAAAGTGCCTCTGACAGGTTGAACTATTTCACAAAGATGTAGTTAAGATCATTGTATTTAAGGTTTTACTAAACTTTTTTTTTTTTATTTCATTCCAGTTTGGGCATTATTTAGCATTAAAAATATGACTTCCTGTTTATAAATATAAACATCACCCTAGGTAGTTGCCTAGGCTAAAACTCTTCGATTGTAACAGGCTTTTTTTAACCTGAGCCATAAAAGTACGCTAGAACTAATTTTTTTTTGTTAAATGTGTGTTTATGGGGTCTTAAGAAACTGTTTCTTGTGAGAAAATTGAAAATATCCTTGTCTCCCTAGTGTGATGTCATCACTTTAGATCTCTGCCCAACTTTCTGGTATTTTCAACATATTTTCACTTTTTTTTTTTCACAAACTTGTTTTTGATTTGCATAAAACTATTATTTATTATTACAACAACAGCTATTAATCTACCAAATGAAATGTAAATTAGAAAAACGAAAAAAACAAAAAAAACAAAAAAACAAAACCGTCATACGCACTATAATGATGGTTAGTGGTTATGCTGCAGGTCCAGGCTACATGAGCAGCTGTTGTCACTCGCGTGAACATTAAATAAATAAAAGAAAAGAGAATGTACCTGAATTATACTTTTTCCTCCTGGGTTTGACCTGAGTGATTCACAAAAAAATAATTCCCTGTTTGTGTCTGTGACACAAGAATCAGGCTGGTGTAAACAAGAAACTTCTTTTTTGCCTTATTTTACTTTTCTGCAAAGCCTTTGTGACTCTATAAACACGTTTTATTCAATGCAGTGGGGTTGGATGATTTGGACACAGAACGCAAGGGACTTACAGATTTTTATTAAATGTTTTGCCTTGACCATTGGAAACAGCACTAGTTGGGTTTTGCTAAGTCTATCGAAGCAACATTTTTCATTACTGGAAATCCACCAGATTTGGATGGACAGAGTTGGCGCTTGTAGAGGAACAATATTTCATGTTTCTATCTGCTCTTTTGCATCTGTTTTTCACCTGAGCCTGTGTTTTCTCTTGTCCAATCATCATGCTTAAAGGGAGTCCAATGTGAGCCGTAAGAGGGTGTGCTCCAAGGTTCACCGTGAAACCAGGGCTGTCCGCGGCTCACTTTGAACCCAGCAAGCAGGGTAGAACTGGTCGCTTTGTGCAGTGGAAACAGCATATCGTACAGTACCGTCCTAACCCGAGTCTTTGGAAACAGGGCTTATGAACTGACAAGCTAACAACATACATGTTTCACAATTATTAAGCAAATTTTGGACTATTTTGTTGTGTGAAGGAAATCACGACAGTTACAAAACAGGTTTTTCAGGCACAATCTTAGGCTCACGTACAGTTTGTTTGAGAGAAGTAAAAAAGTGATTGATGTGACGTGGAGCGTAGTTCGTGTACTTCTTGAATGCACATGTGGCCCTTGGGTACATAGTGTTTTTGCTGTTTGTGGAGAGGAATTTGTGTCATTCACATGTGGTTTGTGTGGTGTGCTAATGTCTCCTTATTGACGCAGAGATCTAAAGGCAAGGAACTGTTTCTTGGTGTCCAGCCATATTCATAAAATTGGTCACAAACTTGAAGAAAAGTGACATGTTACAGATGCGCAACGAAGTAAAAGGAAATATCTTACTGTTATTTGGTCGTGGTAATTGTGAATATTCGCTAAATAGTGTCCTAACAATAATCAGAACACTAAAACTTGATACTGTGCAATCCCACCTCACAATATATAACGTATAATAAGATCTTGCCTGTTCCTATAGCAGATTTTGTCCAGAATATCTCTTAAACGGTCCCTATACAGTTCCACTTTGAGCTTATTTTCTCCCCCGCACACTCACCCAGCTCTGATCCTGTAATCCTGCTTTGCTGTTGCTTCTTTGTTATTCCCAGCGTTGTCTGCTGATTTACCCGGGCATCACCTCAGCCTTGTGCTCCTCTCGAGTCAAATCCTTTTCCACCTCCCCAATTATCGACCTCCTACGCCCCCCCAACCTGCTGTTTTATGGTGACTAATGCCAGCCTGCCTCCCCAAAGGACGTGTATAAAGAAGCAAGCGCTACACAACCCGGCCCAGTGTTTGATATTTGGGCTTTTGCAGTTGTCGGCTATCTTGTTTTACCGGGGGGAGATGTAACTCGACGCTGTACACGACGGAGAGAATGTCTGCGTATGGATCGTCGGGAGGAAATGCGACGCAGAAAAGTCAAAAGGTCGAGGCATCGGGGTCAACAATGACAAGAAAGAACCAAGAGAAAAGATGCTGTGAAAAGATAATGTATTGTATGTTTGATAAATGTGGATTCATTTGCAAAGTCAAACTATTGTCACTGAATTAATAGATGAAAATAGGATTGTGTGGTGGACCAATCACAGCGCAGCTTTGTGGTTTGGGGAAAGTTTAAGGAACAGCAACCAAAACAGTGGCGCCGACATACGTACTTCGACCTATTTTAGCAGAATTCTGAACTCTTGGAAAACTTTTACCCTGGACCTTGGAGCAGATCTTACCGCGGTCCCTCCCTTATTATCCTGATTAGACAAGAGAAAACACACGCTCAGGCGAAAACCAGACGGAAAAGAGCAGATAGAACCGTGAAATAATGGTCCCCTATGTGGACTAATGTTCTCCTATCAAACCACTGCATTTCCAGTCATGAAAACTTCATTTGTTGCAGCGATAAACTAAGCAAAGCAAAGCTAGCGCATTAGCATCAGCTGTTTCCGATTTGTTGAGGCAAAACACTGTCAAAAATTGTAAATCCTGTGTGTAATGTGTCCGATAACCTCACTCAAGCATCAGTTGCAAGAAAATACAGTATTACATGTAGCAAGAATGAATCCAAATACTTTGAGTAATGATAATTAACAAGATCAATAGTTCATTTTCATTTGAATTAGCAAAGGATGACACTTTTAATTTTGACTTAAAACACTTGAATGAACCCCGAAGCTAAGGTAAATCTGCTGATCCTTTGGAATTCCTGAATCCCTGACTGTAGGCGACACTTTGTGCTCATCGCCAAGCAATATTTTATGACAATCCGCCAAGAAATGAGCTCTGATTGGGTCGTTGCCATGGAAACAGCGTGACAAAAAGAGCAGATTATAATTGTCACAGTGGATGCGTAGTGTCATATTTTCCAACTCTGAATAATCAACCCTTTTAGACAAAGGTAATGCGTATTTGTGATAATGGAACCATTGTTGTCACTACAAGAGCGCTACTGCAGCTTTGACGATGCAGGATGGCAATGTATGTTAATAAAGTATGTTTATCTTTGGCCCAGTCTGTCTGCACATGTTTTTGATCAAGTATGATGTCAAGATAAAATGGGAATTATTTGGGAACTGTTTCTTCACCGTAATGAGTTAGGAAGCGCTTATCACAGCTTTCAGAAGTGTGAGTTGTGCTGTTTTGGTATAACAGGAGCTTACTCATGCTAAAAACAACAACAAAATTATAAGTGTATAAGAAGATAAAATGTCAAATGTAAATGGGACGTAGCAAAATTTTCAACAGAATTGATCAATATCTCTGTACAGATTTCTTATATTGGCTTCACAAATATTGCTTGGGTTAAGGTTAGTATCAGTTAGTATTGATCATAGACATGAAAAAGGGTAGACGCCGCACGACTGCTAAATCCTAAGACGAGAAATGTGGCGGCCATCTTGGCGCAGTCAAGGTTCTGTGTGTTTAATCGACCATAAAACAAAACGAATTTTCACATAGATTTTTTTTTGTTGCACATGTCACACACATAGCTATGATTCAGGACATCAGAACTTATATAGCGCCATTCAAATACATAGCACTCAGTATCTGTATTGCCAGTAATAACCAAATCTGAACCTGAGTATATCAGCATTAAACCAGAATCAAACTAGGTCTAAAACAGAATTAAACCACGACTGAAACAGGATCTAATCAAGTCAAAGGAGTAGTGTTAAAAGTGACCATTTTAAACTTTACAATGAGTGAATAAATGCTTAAATTAAGTCATTTTTATCTTTATTTGAGCATATTTTAACAGTCTTAATATCAATACTTGCCACTAGAACTAGAACAAGAGCAAAGGGGATTGTTGCTATAATATGAAAAATACAACATTTTGTGACTGGAAATTAGTCCAAAAAAAGTAACTAGAATTGAAACAAGAAAAAACTCTAGATTCATAGGCAAATCTTGTTTTCAGACAGTAAAATATGATGAAATCAAGCACTTATTGACACCTTAAGAAATTTAAGTTGGCCACTTTTTCCTGATAAATAACCCAGACCTAAATCTACAAACAAAATATATATATTTAGTAATATTTAGAAAGTGAAGTGTGGGCCGGATCAGATTTTTGGAGGGTCAATTTGGCACCCGGGCCTTAAGTTGAATAGGCCTGGTTTATGGTGTTAATGACCACCATGCTAATCTTCTGAGCTTCAATAGTGATTGACAGATGGATTAGCCAATCAAGGACCTGCTTTGTCTCTTATATAAAAACAAACATGGCTGCTTGTGAGGAAATCTGAGGAAAGAAAATATGACGTGGAAATTATAAATATCTTTGATTTCTGCTGAATTAATTAACGAAACAATCTTTTTTTTTTAAGTGACGTGATTGAGGGTGATTTTGTTTTCGACAGACGAACAATGAGCTCCTTTGTATCATGTGTGTCATTCAAATAAACAAATTAAAAAAAGTATAGATAATGGATATCAGGCAACTACATAATGGCCTCAAATATCTGACATTGGTTTCTCTAAAAAACCCAAACTAAATCAGATAGATGGATGGATAGTTGCCAAGTGCACTCCAGCAGTTCCCATGTTTCAGATGTTTTCCATTTTATAGCAGAAGTTTGGTTTTTTTTTTTTACCTCCACTTCGTCGGGTTCCCATGTGTCCCGGACCGACTTGACCCTGGTGATGTGCGGGATGCTCCGGTGCAGCAGGGAACAAGCCTGGCACACGAACACTCCCAAAGGCAACGACGCCCACTCCGCCTCTGAAACAAGACAGGGGAAACAGTGTTAACAGGTATATTTATTTATTTATCATAAGTTTCTTCGTCATGGCAATTTGATGAAATAAAGTCCCATCGATAAAGCTGCTTGAAACACAAATCCACTCTCTTACAAACTGACATAACCCAATCTACCTTCACTTCTTGATTTGCTTATTACTACACAAGTCATTTTGACTTGACTTCTGAAACACAAACATCGCTCCGAGGTCTGAGTTCCAACAACTGTGGATGACTGGAATGTAGTAAAAAACTTGTTCTTGAGCAGAGTTGCAACATAGCAATCATACTTTAAACAAGGGCAAAATCTATAAACCGTATATTTTTAAATGATTAGTATTTGATAATAATAATGATCCAAGAACTAAATTGACAATTATCTATTCAGAAAGCCTTGTTGATGTTGGACTATCATTTTCTAGAGCAGTGGTTCCCAACCTTTTTTCCTCGACGCCCCCCTGACTGAACGAGAGACTTGTCCAGAAACCCCTGTTTAAACCGGTGGCCTCTAAAATGTTATTGTATGATGAAAATTTGAAATAAAAACATTCACTTCAGTCAAATACACAACTATTGTGGTGTTTTGGTGCTTAGATTTGTGTGTTGTGTTTTTTTACAATAAAGTTTCACTTATAACTACTTTTAAAACTTGACCCTCTGGGGACCCTGTGGAATCTCAACTCCCAGGTTGGGAACCACTGTTCTAGAGTGTCCTGGTATGGGGCCTATGTTTTTAGTGGTTGGGGAAACCAGAGCAAACCTATGTAGACATGGGTAAAACATGCACACTTCACTTTGAAAGGCAGTGAAAAACTGAATGTTAGCTGTACATAGGGCTGTCAAAAAAATCAATATCCTTATACTAACTGATACTAAAACTGGTATCGATACTCGTTTGAATAAGTACGATACTTCTACAAACTTCAGTGACGCAGCCTCGTCACAGAAAACGTTCCATTTCTGACAGTGCAGCAGAAAGTGGATTTGGCCTAGAGACCTGCTCTTTTACACACTTACACAGCAATGTGAGCTCTCTGTCAGTATTTGAATTATGTTTTTAGCCTTTATCATTGCAGAGAAACGTCAGCTTAAGTTATTAAAAACATATTATGTTTAGTTTTAAGTCACTCGAGACTGAGGTGACGCAAACCTCGCGATGAACACCCGCGGTGAATAATCTGACAAGAAACGTCTTTACCTCCAAACTCTCACTAATTGTACTTTTAGTAATTATCATTTCATTTAGTTTATCACAAGTCTGAGGTTGACTCATCAAACGGAAGAAAGAAAGGCAACCAGAAGCTGTTCCTTTCTCTGCACAAGCTAAGCCCCACCCACTTATCCTTCCAGACTACAAATAGATCAAATACTGCATATTTAGTCTATATACTAAAAACTGTATATATACCGTATAAACATAGAAATATGTCTGATAGTGGAACATGGTCCAGTCTTAATGCTAAAAACCAAAAATTAATAGTTCATTAAAATACCATTAATTTGACAATAACATAAAAAAAAAGTGTTATGATAAAGATATATTCTTTTTAAAGTCGGTATTGTGGTATCAAAGCCGGTATCCAATATCAAGTTTGAAATTTCCTAGAATGAAGAAGAATTTTCTTTTAGAACTTTGCACTACCTCCAACAATGTTCAACTTTTTACTGTAACTTGATTAAAACTATGATAAATATTTATGACATATAACCAACCTAACAAAGAAATAATAAATTTTTTTAGTCATGTTACACCACATGTCATGGCCCACTACTCTTCTCCTTGTACATCAACGACCTCCCAGCAGTCTGAATGTTCACACTCAGCTCTATGCAGATGATACAGTGATATTTACACATGGCAACAGCACCTCACAAGTAGCAGAAGTTCTCTCACAGTCTATGGTTCAAGTCTCACATTGGTTAAATCAGCCCTGTTTACAGCTTAATGTTAAAAAAACAGTTGCAATGTTTTTTGCAAAATCCAACATACTTATGGTACAATCTTTGTCCTGACACAAAGACTTCAGGTTGTATCAGAATACAGTTACCTTGGAGTACAAATGGACTCTAAATTAACATTTAAATCACAAGTTCAGAAAGTCTGCAATAAAGTAAAATTTAATCTCTCCAATTTTCACTTCATTAGACCACAACTGTCACATAATGCCGCCACAGTTTACATGCTCGTCTGTCATATGAAATACTGCTACATGGTCACACACAAACAGCACCACCCTCAAACCACTTGAATCTTTATACAAAAGAACCATAAAAACTCTTGACAAGAAGCCTATTCAACATCATCATTGTACAATACTAAAGAAACTGAATCTCCTGAACTGGGACAACATGATCAAGTATACAAATCTCTGTCTTCTGTTTAAAGTCATAAATGATCTGTCTTCACCTCCACTCACTCAGTTTGTTTCCATACGATCATCTGCAAACCGGGTCACTAGGGGGACTGCATAATACCATTCCGAAGAAGCTCATTCAGTCAAAAATCTTTTTCAGTCCAAGCAGCACATCAGTGGAACTCGATACCCATCACCATTAGAGAGGCTACATCCTATAACATTTTTAAAACTCAGTTAAAAAGTGGCTGATTGAGAATCAGGTCTGCTCACACTGATGTGTTTGTCTTGTCCTGTCTTTGTTTAATGTCTGCTCTCACCATGTGTAGATACTGTGTTGAAATGCTTAATTGCTTTGTTGCCTCTGTGTGTATAAGAATGTAATATTAATGTTGAATTTGTGTGCTAAAGGTTGTAAATGTTGATTGTAAATAGTATGTATAATATGCTTTTAACATGTTTTTTTAGGGTGACCATGTAACATCTGTCCAGAGACTACGGATGAAAATTAGCATTGTGGCTAAATCTGGTGCATTTTACAGAACTATTTATCAACGTACACTGTCCCTGTCAAATAAATAAATAAAATAAAAAACAACATTCTATGGACCAATTATATAATGAAGTGGAGGAAAGCTAAAACGAATATTGCTGAAATGCAGTTTTCTGTAATACAAAAGGTTAATGGGTCTAAGTCAACCGCAGAATCTTTGCACATCCAGTACTACATCCTCCTAACAATGAAAAACTGAACAGCCGAACCACTGAGACCACCAGCCCCGTGTAATGTCGTTATTATGAGCTAATGCAGGCAAAGTAAATGAAGCAAATCTTACAAGGACCTCACTCCGGCACAGTGCGGCTCATGAAGGACTCCGGCTAAATGTGATTGTGCGGGGAAATCCTATTTACTCCTGCTCCCGAGACAGGAACCGAGGCCTATCCGATGGTATCACAGAGGTACCAGCAGATTTCTGATAACGTATCGGGCGCGCTCAAGTAATCCAACACGGCACGCGCCAAAAGTCTGATTACGCCACGTCATGCTGGAACCAAGAATATAAAAGGAACAGAAAAAGTAGGCAAAAAGTAAGGGTAAGAGAGTTTGGAATGCATGTATACAGCTTTTAAATGTAATCGGTTCATGCCAACTTAATGTATGTTGCATGTCATTAATGTGTTTGGTTGGAGACTGTTCATTTCAGCTGTTTTCTCTAGAGTAGTTCCGATACCATTTTTTTTTTTGAATAGTCCGATACAGATACCATCACTCAGGGTAGGTGTCGATGCCAATACCAGTGCCGATATCAAAAATGACAATATAATGGCTAAAGAAGTCAATTATAGGTACAGCTTTTAACTCAAATCAATAACCAATTACCATCTGCAAATTAGTCTCAAAAAGCAAATAAAACATCGGCTAAGATGTGTTTCTTGTAACTGTTGTATATGGATTTTTAAGCCTATTTTAGAGTCAAATTTATTTTTCATTTAACATAACTGTTTTGAGTATAGTGCTTTTCCACCTGTGTGTGTTATAAACAAAAGTTAGTATGTTAGTCTGCTAGTGCTGCTAGCTAGCGCTGCTGTTGGACCATTTTTAGAGTTAGTTTAACCATAGTCCTTTTACTATAAGGCTAAATTAAACATTACAAAGGTAAAACGAGTGTTAGTCTGCATTAGGGATGGGCGATAAGACGATTATATCGTCTAGCGTGAAAGTAAAACATTTTGACGATAGCACTTCACTATCGTCTGTAATAGTCTGTATCCTCCTAGAACGTGCAAAGTTTTTTATCAATGCTGCAGCAAACAATCTCACTCTGTTATATACATATTCTCGATCATTTGACAAATATTCAACCACTATTTTGTTTTCATACTAGCTTTTTTTAAATAATTGACAAGTCCACAAAAGCCGAAAAAACGTGGCATCGCAGTTTTAAAAGTTACGCAGCGTCCCTGAACGCATCCTCATGCCACCAACACGTGCGTATGAAAACAGAGCAGGCTCAGACAGCGCGCTCTAATAAAGAGATGAAGAGGACTTTTTTTAACACCGTGGACCTGGACGGAGGACCTGGACAGAGCATGACGTGTGGAACGGTGTTTGTGGGCCTCGTGGAGCTGGAATCAGGACTTGGACAAAGTTGTGCGTCGTCATGAAGCACCTGCGATAACGACTTTGGATGTAGGCTACCGTTTCTGTTTGGATGTTTTCTTTTCTTCGTGTCTGTGATGGACAGAAGAGGATTCACTTGAACTGGACAGAGGTGAGCAAACTAACTTTATAAACTGTCGGAGAAGAGTATTGTGCTTTCTTTATGCTGATCCATCACGCGTCGAGACGAGTCCGTGCGTAATAGCTACTTGGATACAGCTACTTTCTATTCTATTTGGTGCAACTTTAGTGACAAAGAAGAGGCAGAAATCACTTGTTACCGTAGATGCGCAAAAATTTAGCTTTATAAGGTGTTTGGCTCTCAGTGTTTGTCCTACATATCAGCCGTTTGAACTTATAATGGTGTTGGCTATGTTTTAAATGTGAACTTAAAACAGCGGAGAGCCTTATCAATATCAGTTCAAATCGTGTTTGTACGTGTCAGTGGGTTTAATCCTATTGTGGTCTAAACTTTATGGTTAGCTTGCTTGCGTGCTTGGATGTCTAGGCTATATGTGCTTTTGTTCGTGTGGTTGTTACGCACGCAGACATGGTGCCGCGTGCGTCTCAAGAAAGTCTTTTTCTAAATGTGTATTTGTGCAATATAGTCGATGATATAAATCTCTACGACTTTTACCGTCACAAGTTTTCACATTTACCCTGCGTTGTGTATCTTAAAATTGTCAATAAAGCGAAAAGAGGTAGCGTGGTGCGGGGGCGCGGAGGAGTGAGAAAAGCGCGAGGCTTTGACAAAGTACTAAGGTTTTTAACATTAAAATTCACAAACCTAGCAATGTTCTATAGCGAAAGAGCATTATTGTATCTATAATACACACCGTGTGTGTGCGTGTGTGTGAGAAATTACCAGAAAAATCTTGACTAAAGCTCAATTTTGAGCCCTTTTTGCCTTAATTAGTGGGCAGACGATAATATCGTCTATCACGATACTATATTAAGACGATATGACGATAGTGAAAAATGGATATCGCCCAGCTCTAGTCTGCATGTATGGAGTATTCATGGTTGAACTTTGAAGAGCCTTCACAAAGCTATTTCTAGCTGCTCTGAGTGTTAGCTGTAGCATTAGCCACGAGCAGAGAACAGCTGCTGCTGCTGCATCGACGGCTTCTCAGTCAGGACAAAACAAGGTGGTATCGGATCAGAGATTTGGAATGAGTACTCGTCAATATCGATACTTCTTTTTTTCTCAAAACAAAATATATTTGGTCATAGTGTTGTGCAACTGTTATTTATTATACAAATAACAACTTCATGTGTAGTTGAAGTTGTCATCTGGAAAGCGTTTTTTTTTTTTTTTTAATTTAGATGTTTCAACTCTGATCCAGCAGTCATTTTCAATCTGATGGTTTCTGTTATCTGCTAATTTCCTGACTGTGTTTTGCAGTTCTTGAATCAGTTTCAGTGTTTTCTACCAAGTTCTTAACAACAAGTCGGTGTAATTCGTTCTCGTTCGTCCAGGAATGGTCCATAGTAGAAAAGCTTCAAATCTGTAATCTGGACAAGGTCTGGATACCGCAATTTTTTTAAATATCAGTACTTAAACGGAACTTGCTTTTTGAGACCGGTTTGCAAACAATGCTACACATGTAGCATTGTTTTGGGAGACTTACAGGTTCTGGCGCAGACATAAGATTGCGCACAGTCTGTTTAGGAGAAGTGAGACGTCAATTGCTGTGAAGTTGTGGAGTGCGCCAATGGCACATATAGACTACTTGGTGTTTTTGCTGTTTGTGGAGCGAGATTTGTGTCCTTATAGAGAGCGCATGTGGCATGTCTGGTGTTTCTATAATCTGCTAATTGACACGGAGATTTAAAACCAAGAAACTGAAAAATCACACAGAAAGTGCGTCATGTTTTTTCCAAATGTTTTTGGTCGGTTCCAAATAGGAACTGTTTTTCAGTGCTCAGCCCTAGATCGAGAAGTTTCGACTCTCATCTTCAATCTGAATCTGACTTCATATGAATAACATTCAAATGAAACACTTTAGCCAGTAAATATCCAATTAAAGACTTAACCAGGACATTATCTTAACTGATATCATAGGGCCTGATAACTGATCAAGCTAAATTTCATTGATTGGCGTCAATATTCAATTCCACCATCTTATTGTAGCATCCCTAAAAATTGATTTTAAATGTCACTTTATCACGATTTTAAATGCCTTTTGTGTGCAGCCGACTTTAGGCAAGGTAAAATAGTTGCATTTCTAACCACATTGCCAAGTGTATATCACCGTCCAAACGCCCTAAACTGTAAAGTCACCTCAGTCTCCAGCCAGGCACAGTCAGTCTCACACCAGCTTCAGTCTGTAGCACCCAAGGGAGCCATGCACAAGCCGGGGAAAGAGCAAAGAATCATATGCTATTTTTACATTTTCTCCAAAGCATAAAGTCACTGCAACAGAGCTGGTTAGGACGAAGGAGGTGAGGGAAGGGCTTAAGGAGCTACACTAGGGAGATATAGGGAAAGTGTGTGGGAACCTTTTAAATCCCAAAGGGTGCGGCAAGGTTTAACAATAATCCCAAGTCGATCCACTGCATTTGAGCGTGACGGGTCTGTCATGTTTTTAAAAATGTCAAGTTATCTTTTAATGATTTTGGCTGACGGTCAAGAGCCCAGCCTTAGACGCAGGGCTTTGAAGAAATCTGATAGATCAATATAGTGGACAAAACCAAAAGATAGTAGATAGATTATGGTTTTAATATTTAATCATCTACTTGAAATTACACTGTATCAAGTTTTATTACTAAAGACAAAATAAAGTGTTGGTCTAAATACCATTTAGACCTTGTTATATGTCTTTGTTACGTCTCTGTAGTAGTTACACAGTATTTTTGGAGCATTTGAAGTGTGTGTCTGCTGCCTTTTCCCACTTCTTCCTGATGGAAAACTCGCCCTTGTAACTTATTATATACTAGCCTAAGACCAGTTCTCCTGAGAAACTTAGCTTTTATTTTTACATTTGGCGTGATAATATGAGTTAGGATGTGTTTTAGCTAGGGGTGTCAAATTAGTGCATTCATTAATTAATTACAGACATCTTAAGTACATTTTTTAATCGCATTATCGAGTTGCAAAGTGTTTGACTTGACTTGAGGAAAGTCTGTACATGCCAGTTGACCTGAGGGACGGGGTCAAAGGTCACGAGTAGCAACGAGCAGTCGAGAGTTATTAGACTGATGAACGGGAATTTTATGTTCAAAAACTCAATGACGACACCATCGATAAAAGTAGAGTGATGTGCCGTTTTTGTAAGAGCGGTAGAAGCAGCTCAAGCTTAGTCTACCACAGCAATGCGACGCACCCAGTCATGAGCGCAGCCACAGCTAACGCTAAGCTAAGAAGAGAGCAACAAAATACTTCCTAAAGTCTTCATTTTCACCCAGTCATGAGCGCAGCCACAGCTAACGCTAAGCTAAGAAGAGAGCAACAAAATACTTCCTAAAGTCTTCATTTTCACCCAGTCATGAATCCAGCCACAGCTAATGCTAAGCTAAGAAGAGAGCAACAAAAGACTTCCTAAAGTCTTCATTTTCACCCAGTCATGAGCGCAGCCACAGCTAACGCTAAGCTAAGAAGATAGCAACAACAGACTTCCTAAAGTCTTCATTTTCACCCAGTTATGAGCGCAGCCACAGCTAATGCTAAGCTAAGAAGATAGCAACAACAGACTTCCTAAAGTCTTCATTTTCACCCAGTCATGAGCGCAGCCACAACTAACGCTAAGCTAAGAAGATAGCAACAACAGACTTCCTAAAGTCTTCATTTTCACCCAGTCATGAGCGCAGCCACAGCTAACGCTAAGCTAAGAAGGTAGCAACAACAGACTTCCTAAAGTCTTCATTTTCACCCAGTCATGAGCGCAGCCACAGCTAACGCTAAGCTAAGAAGAAGCAACAAAATACTTCCTAAAGTCTTCATTTTCACCCAGTCATGAATCCAGCCACAGCTAATGCTAAGCTAAGAAGAGAGCAACAAAAGACTTCCTAAAGTCTTCATTTTCACCCAGTCATGAGCGCAGCCACAGCTAACGCTAAGCTAAGAAGATAGCAACAACAGACTTCCTAAAGTCTTCATTTTCACCCAGTTATGAGCGCAGCCACAGCTAATGCTAAGCTAAGAAGATAGCAACAACAGACTTCCTAAAGTCTTCATTTTCACCCAGTCATGAGCGCAGCCACAACTAACGCTAAGCTAAGAAGATAGCAACAACAGACTTCCTAAAGTCTTCATTTTCACCCAGTCATGAGCGCAGCCACAGCTAACGCTAAGCTAAGAAGATAGCAACAACAGACTTCCTAAAGTCTTCATTTTCACCCAGTCATGAGCGCAGCCACAGCTAACGCTAAGCTAGAAGAGAGCAACAACAGACTTCCTAAAGTCTTCGTTTTCACCCAGTCATGAGCCCAGCCACAGCTAACGCTAAGCTAAGAAGAGAGCAACAAAATACTTCCTAAAGTCTTCATTTTCACCCAGTCATGAGCGCAGCCACAGCTAACGCTAAGCTAAGAAGATAGCAACTAAAGACTTAATTTTTGCATTGCATTTCCCATCTGCAACAATAATGTAATTATTTAAATTGGATAAAAACAAAACAAAAACACTTAAGCTGAGTGTTTTTCTCAACAATTTTTAGGTGAGATTAAAATAGTTTAATTACATAAATTAATTACAGATCATAATTAATAATCTTTAATTTTTTTAATCACTTGACAGCACTAGTTTTAGCTGCCTTATGTCAAAAAAAAATTACAAAAATTACAAAAATAAATGACCTATTAAACCTTAACAAAAAACATTAAAGACAAGTTTTCACATATTTCTGTTGGATGAGTATTGACGCTGACTAAATGCGCAAATTGTCTTGGCAGTTTTTAAAAGTCAAATGTATTTACTAAAAACAAGACAATGTACGTTGAAGCTGTCATGTTTTTTTTCCACTACAATTGCCATGATAGTGCTCCGCGGTTGCGGCTCACTACGAGCTACGCGTCGTCCTACAAATCACACAAAACAAAAGTTACAAATATCACTAGAATCTATCTTGTAATACCAAGTAAGCTATCAGGATTCCCCGAAATACTGATATATTCAATTTTGTCAATATTGACCAGCTCAAGCCATTCTTTGGAGATTTGAGAAGACCACTATTCACTTCAACTGTATGCAGCCAACAAGACAGCGGGGAAGATAGATGTTGGGTTGTCACTGCAGCTGACACTGACACAGAATGAGCAGAAGTGAAGTCATCTGTGTGAGTCAGTCTTGTCACAGTGTGGTCACCAGACAAAACCACACTGGGCTTCCTCCTCCTTCCAGTCCTCGCACACGACCAGACTGCAGCTGATAACACAAGACCTAGAACCGAGCAGGAAAAACTACAAGCTACATTTTTCTAGAAGCTACAGTATATTGCAAGTTTTAAGAATAAAGCTTAATATTAGTGTTTTCTCGTTGGTTGTACTGAACTAATGGAGGGCAAATGTATTGAAGATGTATTGAGGTCACTTCCTGTTAAGCTTATCGGAGATTTCTGTGCATTTGAAGCACTTATCTTTACAAACTACACCGCTTTTTACACTAATAAAAACACTGCTTGACTTGTGTCTAAACTAAATATTATGTGTTCTGAAAGTGATTATCGCGTTAATACAAGCAGAAAATGGCTAATGCTAGCTTTTTAGCATAACATATAAGGAATGGAATATGACATTAACAGACTGAAAAAATAAAATAAAAACAAATAAATGATTACAAAATATATAAAATAATAACTTTTGCATTTAAAGCAACATAACGTCAAAATTGAACATAATAGGCCATATTATGTTAATTTTGATGTTACTCATGTTGCATTATTGTTTTATCTACTGCATTCTTACTCTAACTGAGAACACTTATTCCACCTGTGATGTCACTAAACGGTAACACAGGACGTGCTACACTGTGCTTTAAAACTCCACATATATAGATTTTTTAAAATATATAAATGCTCTATTAAAAATGGTCTATTTATATAGCGCTTTTCTATCTTTCCAGGCAACGCTTTACAATCTAGCATCCACTCACCCAGTGTACACAGACACTGAGGCAGTGTCGGTTAAGTGTCTTGCCCAAGGACACAACGACAATCTACTCCTGTCGTCCCACTTTGGCACCTGGTGTTCTAACGGTCTCCCATCCAAGTACTAACCAGGCCCTTTCTTGCTAAGCTTCTGAGATCGACGGATCAGGCTTTCACAAACAGGTATGGCCACAAAATATATCAAAAATAATAATAAATAAAATATATCAACAGTAATTGTACAAATTTGAAGCTATAGCTAATATTTTAGTTTTGTTCAGGCTTGTAAAGATAAGAGAAGATATTCCTTTATTTGTCCCACAATGGGGAATTCCAGTGTTGCAACACACATTTTAAGGACAGCAGGGAATATATACTCACAAAATATAAACGCAACACTTTTGTTTTTGCTCCCATTTTTCATGAGATGGACTTGAAGATCTAAAATTCATTCCAGATACACAATATTACATATCTCTCAAACACTGTTCACAAATCTGTCTAAATGTGTGATAGTGAGCACTTCTGCTTTGCTGAGATAATCCATCCACTCACAGGTGTGCCACATCAAGATGCTGATCTGACATCATGATTAGTGCACAGGTGTACCTTAAACTGCCACAATAAAAGGCCACCCTGAAATGTGCAGTTTTGTCTCACAGCAAATGCCACAGATGCCACAAGCATTGAGGGAGCGTGCGATTGGCATGCTGACAGCAGGAATGTCAACCAGATCTGTTGCTCGTGCATTGAATGTTCATTTCTCCACCATAAGCCGTCTCCAAAGGCGTTTCAGAGAATATGAAAATGTCCCAGTTCTTGCATGGCCAGCATACTCACGGACATGTCACCCATTGAACATGTTTGGGATGTGCTTGACCGGCGTATACGACAGCGTGCACCAGTTCCCACTAATATCCAGCAACTTCGCACAGCCATTGAAGAGAAGTGGACCAACATTCCACAGGCCACAATAGACAATCTGATAAACTCTATGCGAAGAAGATGTGTTGCACTGCATGAGGCAAATGGTGGTCACACAGATACTGACTGGTTCTGAGTCCCCAGACCGCCAATAAGCAAAAACAAATGCACATTTCAGGGTGGCCTTTTATTGTGGGCAGTATAAGGTACACCTGTGCACTAATCATGATGTCAGATCAGCATCTTGATGTGGCACACCTGTGAGGTGGGATGGAAGTGCTCATATCACACATTTAGACAGATTTGTGAACAATGTTGAGAGAAATGGTAATATTGTGTATCTGGAATGAATTTTAGATCTTTAAGTCCATCTCATGAAAATGGAGCAAAACAAAAGTGTTGCGTTTATTTTTGTTGAGTATAGAAACATGTACTCAAACAAGATAATTTTAAAATAGACTTAAAATATATATAAAGTTATTTATAAAGTTCACTTCTTGTTCACTTGTTTCTTTCTCAATTCAGGAAAAATTAGATTTTCTGTCACAATCCCAATTGAACAAAATTAAAGAATAATAGCCATAGCCACTGTGAGGAGGAGACAGGCTCACACTTACTACAGCGTGAAACCTTTTGGATTGCAAAGTTAAAAGCTAATCCATTTCCAGGTTTGAAAGATGATGTGTTCCATTTGTATAACACAGAACCATTTGTATTTGTGATTAAGTGGCTTGTGAAGGTGCCCATCTGTGCTTTAGGGGTATTCTGCTTCAGCTACTATTTTACTCTTAATGATTGAGTCTAATGCTAGCGCTGCAGCAGAAGTATAGGGCTGGGCGATACTGATAAAAATAAATATCTCGATAATTGAAATCTGTGCTTAAATTAGTGACACTGGAAAAACAACAACCTTAAATATTCTAATAAGCTTCAAATCACGTAGTGTTTATTGTGATTTGAGCAGGAAATGTAATCATTATCCTAAGAACACACAAATGTTTTCATAATTTCAAATGAGTGTGTTTTTTTCTTGAAGTAAAATTTGATATTTTATACTTCTTGTTCTGTTAGCAATCAAGTTCAAACCAATCGAAATCTACTCAAAAAATGTCAAATAACCTACTAAATTCTAGGCGCAAACAGTTCCTTGTTTTCTCATTTTTTCTAGTGTGTTTGATTATCAAACAAATATTTGTCAAATTAATCACAAAAGAGCAGCAATCTCCCGATTTTTTTTTTATTTTATTTTATTTTAAAAAGCTCTTTGAATTGCTTAATGCACAAATTCTGATACAATATATTTAAACATGCCTTGTATGTCTTGTATCACACATCACTTATTTAATTTTAATTGTAAAATGAGTTCTTTTGTAGCATGTTTTTACTGCATGATATACTCGCTTTACATTTTTGCACATCTTCAAAACAACATTGACGATATTATCTAAAATCCAATATATTTTATCCGATATATTTTATTCTAACGCATTTTGCAGAGTTTTACAACTGTCTAACAAATAATAATCTTAGTCTTAAAAGCCCTGGATAAGATTCTAAAGGCATGCCTTGTAGCCTATAGTTGCACACTGTCTGCTTTAAGGACAAGCATTTACAATGTGGTGATTTCTATTAATAACACATTTCCTTTCTTTATTACAACATGACTTAAAGCAAAATGATCATAGCTGCCCTCCGTGTGTTCAAAGACCTGGACAATGTTGTGATGTCCTCTCAATACAACCCATAATGTGAGTTACAACAATTTCAGGACCTCAGAGAAAATAATGCCTGGTATCGGTATCGACGAGTACAGAAAATACAGTATCGGTGTTGTATCGGTATCAGAAAAAGAGGTATCAGTGCATCCCTACAAAAAACTGAAACGGGTCAATTTAACAAAATATCGGACCTTTAAGTTTAGCTTCATGAATAGACTTGTGATTTGTTGTCATACTGAATCTCACCACTTTTTACAAACAACTTTTTTTGCTTACATGTCCTTTTGCACATGTAGCCCAGTTGGTGCAAAAAGACAACTAAAGGTGTGTTTTTGATGGGCGCAGAAGAGAGAGCAGCCTGTCGCTTTAACACAGACAGAGTCAAGCAACAACATGGAGCTTTACAAAAGGCCTCCTGTGTGCTCACATCTGGTCATTTGTATGTGGCCTGGACCAGTCTGTCTGAGGAGAGGTTTCACCAAACACAGAGGAGGCTTATGTGTGTGGCTGGAGTTAAGTAAACCTAGTGACAAATCACTTTCTAGGTTTGAGAGATGTATGGTATACTGACTTAACTGGGCTGATCTGGCTCTAAGATGTGTGTTTGCATTTGATTCCATCTCTCCTTCTCCTGCTGCTCTGAAACACCGGGCCAACAATTTGTTTTTAATGTTTTGCCTGGCAGAATCAAATAAATGAAAAGAAACAGTGCTGCTTTAGGTTTATAAAGTTGATCATTTTATAAGCTAAAGTTGTTTGGCAGAAACATTCAGAAATAGTTGACGTGATCTGTGCAGTGCATTGTAGTTTGCAAGAACCTGATTGTACTATGATAAAGGAGCTGTGAATTACTTTCCCCATTCCTTCCCAGATGCACAATCAATCCTTGTCATGGCTAACGCTAGTTCTAGGCAATTCAGTCAAATTGACAATGATTTGGTTTTGAGCAGAAAAAAAATGTGTTAGACATATGTAAATTTCATGAAATCATTGCAGAACGCCTTAAAAAAGTGAAATAAATCAAACCAAATACAAAATCAAGATGATCCTACAAAAGAAAAATAATGGTGATCATTTTGCCCCCACACTGCCTAGCTCTCTAGCTCAGACCTGGGCAAATTGCGGCCCGGCGGCCGGATGCGGCTACTATTCATCAGGCCCTCAGCACATTTTGTTACTCTTTTTATTTTTTCTTTGGATTGACTTTTAGCTACGGGACATGTGTTTTCACTTGTGTTCTTAATGAATAACAAAGCAAATGGATCAATAAATGGATACAATTGAATAAAAAGGCTCTATTTAACAGAAATGTGCTTTTATATAGCTACATTTTTTTTCACCATTGATCGTAATCCGGCCCTCCGCCCCTCGTCTGCATTTGAATATGGCCCTCGGGGAAAAAATAATTGCCCACCCCTGCTCTAGCTAATAGTGACGTCATTGAGAAGGAAAGGAAGTTCCTTACTCTCTTCTAGCCCAGTTTTAAAATCACAATCGTAGTTAAAGGAACTTATTTATTTATTTATTTTTTTTCACCTTACCGGTGAGTTGATGACACACATTTTCCACTGGCGCTGCCCAAGCACGGCAGTCACATCACATAAGACGCAAGACATGTTTTTGGTAAATTGTGAGTTGTAAAACTACTAAGAATAATCTAGTCAGACTGGCGCCACCTAGTGCCTCCAGTTTCATTTCATTCCAGCTACTAGCTCAGATATCACAGGACTGCAGACGTTTCCAAAAACGCAGGAAGTGTGGTCGTCCAATCAGCGAACAGGAGCAGAATGTGCAAGTTTACCACATGGAAACTGCAATATTCACATGCTTATTCTCTACTTCCTGGGCAACAAAATGACCAACAAGGAGTGATTGGCTAAATCAAAAAAGTCCCCGCCTACTGTGAAGCAAACAAAACCCAATGATGCGATGTCAGACGGTTTCCCAAGTGAAATTAAAACGTGGCCGAAACTATTCACAATGATTGAAAAAACGGTTCATCTCGTCAACTTTATTTTGCAAACGTGTTGGACATCCAGTTTGTGCTTCACACTGAGACTTCAGCAGCGACTGTAACAAGGGGCCACAGCAGGACAAAGTTGACTTTAGGACACGAGACAAGTGCAGAATGTGTCTGGGCGAACAAACCACGGGGCAACTTCACTACCAAGTTAATTAAGAGATGACTGTACAGGATTAGGACACAACATTCATTTTGATAATGTAGTTGAGTGATTATTCCACTGATTAATGTTCAGAACACAAAAAGTCATGTGAAAACAAGAAATTTGACAAAACTTGACCCAGACAAAGCTGAGGTCATTCTGGGGGAATATATTTAGAGGAAATTATAAAAAACACAGCATTATAAAGACGCATGGCGTAAATTAAAATCCTTAAAGTTAAGATCTTACAAATTACAGTTCATTGACACCTTGCCTGGATTTGCGCCATGACGTTTTCTAAATTCCTGAGGTTGCCTCTATAAGTGGAGGCAGCTTGTTATTCAAAATTTACATTTTTTTCATGTTTTGTCCAGACATTCAGACATTGTGTGGAAGTGCAAAAAAAAAAACAAAATAAAATATGCACAAAGGTCTGAAAAAGGGAGAATGATGAAGCCGAAGCTTACAGCGCCTGCCCCATATACATTTACATAAAGAGCGGCTGACACTTTACAAATGACAATAAACAATCCAACTACGATTTTATAATAGTTTTCTTGTACAGTGCAAACTTTAATCTTCTAACTCCTTGTCCAACTTATTCCAAAGAATAACCCCAACAACTGAAATACAATGCTGTCTTACATTTGTTCTTACTTTTGTCTTTTATAAACATGTCAGATCCTGTAAAATCATACACATTGTCCCTCTTTGAAACAATTCTTGAATACATTTAGGTAATAAAACAAAAGCCATCTAGATTCCAAAAACTCGCGGCACACAGAAGAAGGATGATAACAAGCTGCAGGGCAAAGCGTAAGCCGACTGTGCAGGGCCAAGTAGCACTCGAACATGTTTGTGAGAGAGGGGCGACTTTCTGAAATCAAAAGGAAGCTCATCTGCCGATTAAAAGGTAAGACAGTCACTCATTTCTACACAGTTCTTTGTAGGATATAGATCGCACATTTAGACATGATGTAGTCATTAGCTTTACGTTGCTAGCATGTCAAGGTTTGGGTTTTAGAAAATAACGATGTGTCAATAAGAACATTTAAACTGTGCGCTACATCTTCAGGTAAAGCAATGGTAGCCGGTGTTCAAAAATGTTGCCACTTTCGCAACACACCTTTAAATGTCATTTCTAGAGCCTGGCAATTTGGGGAGCAATATGATCAGATTTGTTTTACTATTATTGATTGAATATCTCAAATTTCAGTTAGATTTTCGTTTGCGTTTTGTAAAGCTAAGTAAAAATAGATTTGGGGAATGATTCTTTGATTTTCACACATGGTTAAAGTTTTAATATGACTACTTCCTCTTGATAATCTTTCGACACAGTTAATATCAACATGCATTCAGTTTTGGTTGCAACTATGGCTCAAAAAACACTATTTTTCAAACAACAAAGTGAAACTGGAAAGCACAGCCAATCAGAGCATTCGGCTTTTACTACAACTACAATTCTTTATTATTCAGTTCAGACCCAGTTGTCTAGTTTTTTCACACCCAACTTTAACTAAACAGACTTCTATATTTGTGCCATTTAACAAGAAAACAATCAAGTTTTTATTGGCAAAAGATTAGCTGTGGAACTTACAATTCAAAAGGAAAATCAAAATATTTGATGTTACTGAATTACAATATGTCCATCCTTCGCTTTTAATGTCTAAAAAAGTTAATCTTTCATCCGTTGTTTATTAGTTAGTTAGTACTTTGACAGTTTTGGCTGCACACTAGCCTTCTTCAAAAGTGTCTGGTCAGCTGGTTTATACAGGTTTTGGTGCCATTTTCCTACTTGGACAGCAGGACAACGACACCATCTGCAGTCCAAACTCTTCAGAACTGTGTCCCAGGTGTGAGAAAGTTGGTATGCCCCTTCATCCCGATTTACAGTCTGGTGAGCGTATTTTCGGATTTCGAAGGCCTCCCTGATCCAACACTGGCTTTGTTGCTTTCAGTACCAATGACTCTGCCGTTATCCAGTCCATTACGTGCTTCTCTCATTTTCGTGAGACAAAACAGACAGAATGACAAAACTCAACTAAACAACAATATAATAAAAAAAAGCTGCTGTTTACGACTGAAAAATGACAGTAGAACCAATCCTTTCTAACCAAACAAAAAAAAACAAAACATGAGATTTAATCCTATTTCGATATTGCCCATCTCTTATATAAAGAGACTTGTCAAACTGAACACACAATCGAAATAACACAGTAACTCGCTTAACCTATTATCTCGTTAGCTAAAACAAACTTGAGATGATGAAGCTCACATTAGACACACATTGGATTGAATATTTCGGTCGTTTCATGGATCTTCACAAACAGCCAAACGCTTTTCAACGGACACACAATGACCTTTCACTGAAAATGTCAACAAATGTCATCGGTTCTCCGGCAATGGCGCAACAAACAAAGCTGAACTAAACCCACAGGAGCCAGTCTTTCCAGGCCGGCGACATGGCTCACGTTGGTTATTTCAGTTTCACAGGTAAGTTTGGGTTTGTTTCCAAATGAACCTTGTTATGGCGTAAAGATATCTGCGCTCCACCCTTTACCAACATCAGACGGCAGGAGAGCAATGAGGAAACTATCATTCATTCATAAAAACATTATAAAAAAAAAGTTCTGGGATGTTTTTGTTATGTTTTTCTAAATTGTACATTATTGACACTATTGAAGTCCATCCTGATAACTTGTTGGTAAGATACTATAAGTACAATCCTATTAGATATGTTGTCTAACTAGCATTGTCGTCCATTTTTGTCGAGTCATTTTTGGCCTTATTTGTTAAATCAAAACTGATTAAATTTACAGATCTTACTAATTATACGTTTCTTCAAATTATGTTAAAGCCAAATGAATTTACTACCTGAAGGTGTTCAAAAATATTTCAATTTGCAAAATGTTAATTACAGTTTAAGAGATGACTGTAAATTTATTTTAGCAAATGTTAGAAAGGTCTTAGTCAAAGATGTTTGTCATTTCTTGGACCTCAGTTATGGAAGAAAAGAATTAAAGGTATGTCTGCCTTTTTCTAAATTCAAAAAGAACTGTCTCAGTCCATCTTAGAAGGTTATTTAAAACTATAATATGAGAAGGTCAGTCATGAATGTTTTATTTATAATGTAAACAAAGGGAGCTTGTAAAATGTAAGAAAGTGTATGTAATGGGCACATATGCATGTTTTTGCTTCTGCCTGTTTTGGTCACTCAAAATCTTATGTTTTTGATTTGTTTGATGAAATTGATGTGATGTGACTGGAACTACAAATAAACTGAAACTGAACTGAAACATGTTATGCTTTGTTTATTGATTTATTGACAGTTTGTTAATTCCTAATTGGGTGACATCATGCTGGACTGTTGTCTGTTCTGACCACATTGCTGCTTATATCTTTACTGTCACTGTAGGGAAATATGTCTTCTGCATTTGACCCATCTAACAGGCATCGAGGACAAATCTCCAGATCATTAGGCTTGGTCAGGACTACCATAGCTGGAGGATATTCCCTAACATACATGTCTTGTTTGGTGGGAGAAACTGGAGTGCCTGGAGGAAAACCATCCAGACACGAGGATAAACATGCAAACACCACACAGAAGACCCGGGCCAGTGAGAGTCAAACCTGCAATCTTCTTGCTGTGAGGTGAGAGTGCAAACCGAGTAACCGTGCAAACTTTTAGCTCTCCAGCACGGTGCCAACACCAACCAATAACATGCAGGCTAGGGAAAACTTTGTGATAGTCGGAGGTTGAGGTGCTCTGCTGAACTGCCCAGGGCTGCTTACTGTCACTGAGTGGGGAGGGGAGGGTTCATCTCACTGTGAAGCGCTTTGTGACTCTGTGTCTGTGAACACGCTATACAAGCTCTGTTTTTTTATGGAGGTTTTTCCCAGACACATTTTTTTTTTAATTATGCAGGTGTTGCACTACTCTAGTACTGGTTGACAGGCTATCAGTCCAATGGATGATTTCTTATTTTGAACTGGCCAAAAACGGGACAGGAGGAGACTAGATTCACATGTAGATCTGGAGAGCAGCTTCAGTGACTGTGTGTTTTATTGTTCTTTTTTTGTTGACCATAAGTACAAGGCTGCTACAAATCATGAAGGCAACGATTGCTGAATATAACTTTTAAACTGGAGTACCAACGTTGCACTTTGTGACGAAATCAAACTGAATGATAAAGAACTGCATTTCTCATAGATAACTGAAAGCAGTGCTCTGATTGGCTTCTTCAGTTTTACTTTGCCAACTGCAAAGTAGCCGTAATTTGAGCCAAAAATGTATCTATGTGAATAACAATCATGCTGAAGGATTTATTAGAGTTAGGAGGTCGTTGGAAAGATCATAACACTAACTTTCCATTTTGCAGCGTGAAAATCCAGTCCTTCAGCTTTAAACTACGAGCTTTTGTCTCTAGAACAGTGTGTTTGTGCAGTTCACCCTTTGTTCCGTCTCAGCGCTGAGTCTATAGTCTCTCCGGAGGACTAAACCCACTGCTCTGTCCTCTGCTGAGCCTGGAACACTGCGCCTGCTGCTGATCTGCAGAGAAAGTCCTGCAGTTTTCTCCTCCCATGTCGACCTGGACTGTGCGCTTTAGCAGCAGAGGAGAAACGTACAGCGAGGTAAGTCTGCGGCAGAAACACAGGATCTGCAGTAGTGGTTTGGCAAATATGCAGACAGTTAGAAAAAATGAATGCTGGGTTGCAGTAAATAAAGAGATTCTTGGTCAGTTAGTTGACTAAAAGCCAACATCGCAAAGCTCTCTAAGTACTGTATCTCTTTTGATTGAGCGACCAGCTAACCGATAAACTAAATTACTACAGCAGCCATAAAAATTATAATTTTGAGTCGTAGTAAATGACTATTACTTTATTATTTGATATTAATCACTAGGGATGGGCCATTAGGCGAAAAATTGAGAGATCCCAGATCGAATAGAAACAAATCGTCAATTATTTGGTGGTTTTGAATCGAAGATCAAAAGCCTGTCTTTTGTCAGTAAAAATGTGTAGTTTGGAGCAAAGGTCAAACTTTGAGGCAGAATTTTGATTCATAGTTTAAAAAAATTTAATAAATGGAACAAAATATAATCACAAAATTGTGATTATATTTTTTCCCAGATCGCCCAGCCTTAGGTATACTTTACTTTTACTTTTATTGTCCCCGTAGGAAAATTTGTCCTCTGCATTTGACCCATCCTTCAATGTCTCTGGGGCATCTCCTCAGGAGCAGTGATCGCCACAGTGCAGCGCTCGGGGACCCATCTCCAGATGTTCTTGCTAGGCTTGGTCAGGACTACCGTAGCTGGAGGATATTACCCTAACATGCATGTTATTGGTTGGTGGGGGAAACCGGAGTACCCGGAGGAAACCCACCCAGACACGGGAGGAACATGCAACTCCACACAGAAAGGTCCCGGCCCGTGCGGGAATCAAACCCGCGACCTTTTGCTGTGAGGCGAGAGCGCTAACCGCTCAGCCACCGTGCCGCCGCCACCGTGCCGCCCGTATTTTGAGTACAGCATGTTAAAGAGACATGATGTGGACTTAGGGTGACCAGACGTCCCGAAAAATTCAGGACAGCCTGAAAAATTCAGGACAGTCCGAAAATCACGCATGTGTCCCAAATTCACTCCCACATGTCCGAAATCATCCTATTCCGCAGATTCCATCCACATTTACATACACACTTCGCCTCGCAGTGGACTCTCTCGACAGAAATACTAAAGCGGATACTTTTGTCATGACACTCATATTTTTTCAACTTAGGGTGTGTTTCGCTGATAGAATCTGCAGATCTATTAGTTCAACTGGTGTTTTTGGTGATTATTCAGTCAATACGAGACAAATTGACACAAATTAAAGACTGTTCAATGCCTCCTGAGGTGAGGAACATTATTCTGTTGTCAAAAGTGTTTCTAAGGTTTCTGTTTCTGCGCTATGTGCTGCGAAAGATGCAGGTATCTAGATTTTTTTCACTCGGACAGAGCTGAGCGTGCTCCTCTCCCCAACTCCGTACTTGACTTGGGACTTGAGTCAGACTTGTTTCTCATTGACTTGGGACTTGACTCAGACTTGTCTCTCTTTGACTTGGACTTGTCTCTCTGGACCTTGACTTGGACTTGGGACTTGACTTGGACTTGTCTCTCTGGACCTTGACTTGGACTTGGGACTTGACTTGGACTTGTCTCTCTTTGACTTGGGACTTGACTTGGACTTGTCTCTCTTGACTTGGGACTTGACTTGGACTTGTCTCTCTTTGACTTGGGACTTGACTTGGACTTGTCTCTCTTTGACTTGGACTTGTCTTCTTTGACTTGGACTTGTCTCTCTTTGACTTGGATTGTCTCTTTGACTTGGACTTGTCTCTCTTGACTTGGGACTTGACTTGGACTTGTCTCTCTTTGACTTGGACTTGTCTCTCTTGATTGGACCTTGGACTTGTCTCTCTTTGACTTGGGACTTGACTTGGACTTTTCTCTCTTTGACTTGGACTTGTCTCTCTTTGACTTGGGACTTGACTTGGACTTTTCTCTCTTTGACTTGGACTTGTCTCTCTTTGACTTGGGACTTGACTTGGACTTTCTCTCTTTGACTTGGACCTTTCTCTCTTTGACTGGGACTTGTCTCTCTTTGACTTGAGACTTGACTTGGACTTGAGGTCAAAGACTTAAGACTTACTTGACACTTGCAAAACCATGACTCAGAGAGAAGATGACTTTCTAAACAAGATTCATCAAACAGTTGGGCCAAATACAATCCTGGATCCGAATCAAAACTTCTCTAAAACCTGAGTGAGTCATGTTCTTTCTACCTTCGTGCTGGACACCTAATCCCAGCGTTCTGACTGAAACTAAAAGCCAGGCACTGAAATAGACCACACTTTATAATCCAATCGAGGTATAGGCTAGATATTTAATGGAGCTAAAATCAAGCGTATTGTCTCCTTTAACTTCCGCTGCCTGGAGTCACTAATGGATTCTGTGTGCGATGAGGAGATAAAGCTCCAATGGAGGACAGGTCAGACCCGATTGTGAGATAATCTGAGCGAAACTGTGCAAGTCCACTCATGCACAAAGACAACTGCAACGGCTTCATCGATAATCACACGTACAACTGGATTTCTGCTGGTGAATTCTCCCATGGCTGAAGAATTAGGGATGAGTTTGTGGTGGTAGGACATGGGAAATACATTGTTTTTATGCAGGCGTACTAATTCTACGCTTTTTAATTACGGTATTGAATGTGACTGTGTAAGAGAAATTAAAAAATATATATTATTAATTACAGTAAATGGAAATAGCAATGTTGTTCAACTTTGTCATGTAATTTTCTAGATAAAATGACTTGCCAACAAGTGAAAACGTATTTCATATTATTCATTTGTGTGGGGTCCACGGTAGCAGAGTGGTTAGAGCACTGGCTTCCCAATAAGGAGGTCGTGAGTTTGACTCCGGGTCGGACCATATCAACATCTCACAATCTCTCTCGGGTTGGTGGTGTTTGCATGTTCTTTCCGTGTCACGGTGGGTTTTCTCTGGGTACCACCTCCAAAAACATGCATGTTTAGTTTAATTGCACATCACTGTAAATTTCCCTGTGAGTGAATAAGAGAGTGAAGGGTTGTCTGTCTAACCCTGCGATGAGTTGGCCACTGTCCAGGGTGTTCCCCGCCTAAGGCCCAAAGTCACTGGTATAGGCTCCAGTCACCCGCGACCTTTACGGGATTAAGCGATAGAAAATGAATAAATGAATGTTCATTTGTGATTCTTTTGCCACTGTCTGCCACATTGAGAAGTCAAAGGTTATCTTCTACTCGGCAACTCGGGCATGAAAGTTATTTCCCAGTTTCCCAGTAACTACGACATGAGGGTGTGTTTCCACTCGGAAAGTGGTATTTACCATAAATCCCACACCAACGGAAGGCGGCATACCTTCAGAAATGTAAATAAAATTAGTGCTGTGATTAAAAAATTGAGAGATTAATTAATTATGATCTGTAATGAATTATTTTAATTAATCTATTTTTAATCTCATCCAAAAAGTGCTGAGAAAAACACTCAACTTACGTGTTTTTGTTTTGTTTTTATCCAATTTAATTAATTACATTATTGTTGCAGATGGGAAATTTTAATATATTGCAAAAAATGAAGACTTTATGAAGTCTTTTGTTGATAAGTTGTCAAGTTGAACAACCCTTATGTCACTTTGCAGCTCACATATGGAAACAATGAAGTTAAAGATTTCAAAATAGATTAATGCGATTAAAAAAATTAACTCGATTAATATGTCTGTAATTAATTAATTGCAATCAATGCACTAATTTGACACCCCTAAATAAAAAAAAATATTTATATATATATATATATATGTACATAAAATTACTGTGCCAAATGTGAGCCAGCCTTTACTAGTTTTTAATGAATTAAAAAAAGGCCTAATTTTACTTCTTATTATTATTCTTTTGTTCATACGATAATAGTATGACTTTGACTAATTACAACTACCAATTAACCTAATAATCTTGACATCTGTAGCTGTCAAACTCATAAAGCCCATTATCAAACACCTACACTACTTTTCTACAAGCAAATATTTTTGAATTGCACCGCAAATAATTTTAAAAAGTGATTTACTAAGCTCTCTTCTTCCTCCTCCCGATCTTTCTTCATCGCAAAGTCATCTAAGGTCAGCCCTGTTTACCTTTGGAGAGGATATTGGCCGTGTTTGGACGGGTAATGAATCTGTGATGGTTTTCTGTAATCCATCGAGAAGCGGCCAATGAGAAAGCATCAATAATTCATCTCATCACCATTATGGGACGTGAGCCGCGGGCCAGGGGAAGTCCTTGTCTCTGCCTCCCGGAGAGACAAAAGATGAAGAACGCCTCGGACGATAAATGGCTATTGGAACTATTTTTGGTCTGAGTGGGCTGCCGTCGCTGAAATGAAAGAGAAGGAGCTTAGAGAATCCTCAGTATTGCTTTGTTCCAACCTTGTGATGTCATTAAGCTGTAATATTGAAAGTGTGTAGCCTATTGAAACTCCATCACTTTCTTTTCAACGTTGTAGTGATTGTTTTTGTCTCATTTAAACTTAAAAGAAACAATAAAATAGAAAAGATTGGAGAATAAATTAAACAATCCAAGTAAAATGGCAACAACTGACCAATGAAAGCTGACAATTACATAAAGTAATTTGAGTTCTAAAACAGAGTTCCTCCACGTGTTGTCAAAAAAGCGAGAAATTGTAGAGACAACTGTGACATTTTAGTGGATTTTTCAGTAACAGTTGTGGAATTACTTCTACATACCACAAGTGGGAGTCGTCTTTTAGACCAGTGGTTCGGGGAGTTGCGAAGCAAAATCTGGAAGTTGCAAAATGGTTTAATAGTGAAGTTTTAAACTTATTGGCCCTCATTCATGAAAATCTTAAAAAATGTGCGCAACTTTCATTTTAAGAAGCTGCTGCAAAAAACTCGATGTCAGATTTACGACGAGTTCATAAGAAGACAAATTCCTTCTTAACAACCTTTACGCCAATTCAAATTTACCAAACTCCGGACTACGAATGGGTATTTACATAAAAATGAATAATGCATTAAGAAAGGTACTTCCTTACATGGCAAAGAGCCAGCTGCAGCGCTTCTCTTAAAGGACTTTTTTCTTTCGTCTTTTAAAAATGTACAAACACACATGAACACACTCAGAGGAAACATGTTCAAGATACAGATGTATTGAAACAACGCTGAGATTTTGTTGTTTATATCGCGTTTTACGTTGCGGTACAACACGCATGTGGGGGAGCGGGGGTGCACAGTCAGTGCACAGAGCATAACTGAACACTTTTTTGTCTCTAAAATTATTTTATATACAATAATTTGTAGAAGAAAGAAAATCCCGCAAACTGACTTGACTTGCATAAATGTGATTTATTCGGACATCAATCCCATTTGTGCACGTTAAGTCAGTGTGCGGGATTTTCTTTCTTCTTATTGTTTCTTGGGACATCCCCAAATTCCTTCGCACCTGTCCTAGAGCAACTGATGTGCAAAGTTTTTCTCTTATACAATAATTTGTAAAATTACATAACCTACAATCATGTAGGAAACCATGTAGGAATTGCAATTTTTGACTGAATTAGACAAGAAATAAAAATCTGAAACAGCTGATTTTTTGTTCTTACAAGTGCTCCTGAGTGTTCTTAGAATTTGTTCTTACAGACGAACATTTTCCGCTAAGAACAAATTTTGTGAATGCCAAAAATGTTCCTAAACAGCCCTTAAGAACACATTGGTTCATAAGAATGTGTCATCATGAATGAGGCCCATTGTTCTGATTACTGTGTATATGTTTATTGTCTAATGTACATAACATTAGACAGTAAACATATACACAGTAATCACAACAATGGGCTATGTTGTTATGTTATGTTGCCTATTTAGTATATTTATGTTTTGCATTCCCTTTGAATAAATATTTCTAAAAAATATGATCATAATTGATATTTTTAGCCTTTATGTGTAACATGAGTGTTATATGTTGCACATTAGCATCAAAGCAAACTCCTAGTTTGTGATTTTTGTTTGTTTGTTTGTTTGTTTGTTTGTTTTGTTTGATTCTGATTGCTGAACATATGACAAAGACTGACTGTTTAGTTAAATCTTAAATACAATCATGTTTACTTAGGCTTTCCTGAAAAATGTAGCGCTTAAAAATCTACCTATTATTACTGTATTCCTATTATTAAGACGCTCTAAAAATACACATCATTCCTTTTTTATCTTGGTCTTTATACCTCCTCCGGACTTGGACTTGCAGTATGAGAGACAGCCTTTATCTGTTTAGTCTGTCAGATCTCCTCCCACCTTCTCTCCCTCCTGCTGCCTGGCCTCATTCACACGTCTGATCCCGGCATGGTGGTTCCACGTTGGGATGGACGCCCGGTGCCTTCAGCAGTGATCCTGGCTTATACAGCTCGTGTGAGGAGGAGGAGGGCTGCCATTGGTGGAGCAGCTTCACAATCAAACACTGCTGGCAACAAGATTAGCTGCACAGAATATACTGTAAGACATCATTATTTATTTTTTCTTTTATGCATTTTATTTCAATGTTTGTCAAATGTCTTTTTGTATTTTATTAACCAAGTTCTTAATTGTTATTTTTTATCATTTATTAAAAAAAAAAAAAAAAAACAGGGTTAGAACCAACTGAGTGGCTACTATGTTAAGTGCAGCTGTTTTAAATTTATTTTTTATGGATATAGGCTAATTGTAAGCCAAAATGTGGTCAAATCTTCATTATTTCACTTTTATTTTTTGTAATTTGCAGATAGGATTGACATGTAACTCAAGTTTTTCCCGAGTAAAAAAATGCACATGAACGCTCAAACAGCTAATGCCCGAGCTAAAACCTGACGTCGCATGCACCAGAAAGATCTTCTGTTGTTAATGTCAGCTATCTAAAGTACAAACAACTTTAAGGTCAGCTTTTGGACAGGCTAACAACAACAGATCTCACTGTTAGCACTAACATTACTTATATCAAGCACCGTGTTAAAGATATTATTAATGATGACAACCAAATCAAGACTTTCCAAAGAAAAGAGCACATAAATGCAAACTAGGGTTGTCAAAAAATCGATTCCCCGATACTAATCGATACTAAACTGGTACTGATATTCGATACTCGTTTGAACAAGTATTCACTAAGCCTCTCGCCCGCAAAGCTAAGTCTCGCCCGCAAAGCCCCGCCCTACTTTTCTCTCATTGGGAATGGAAATGATGAAACTATCAAATACTGTATATATAGCCAATAAACTATGAACAGCATTGAACATGTTTATAGTTGTAGGAGGAAACCGCGGAGTACCTGGAGAAAACCTACGCAGACACGGGAAGAACATGCAAACTCCACGATACGGTAGAACAAAGCCCAGTCTTAATGTAAAGGTTCATGATCTTCATGAAGTTAATAATAAACAAATAATACATTAAAATACTAATATTTTATTAATAATAATTAATAATTTTAGCTAAATAAAAGTTGGCATTGTGGTATCGAAAACGGTATCGAGTACCCTTTTTTCAAGTATCCAATCGAGTTTGAAATTTTAGTATCGTCACAACACTAATGCAAACAAGGTCAGAATCCCGAACATCTCTCAAACTCAAAACCAACGGAGGATCACACGAATGCAGCATTAATTACAATGTTTCCCACAGAATTGTATATTAAATCTGTGGTCCACCAAAACTAAAGCAGCACAAACACAACTTTTTGCAGCACAAAACAGCACAAAACGAAGCGCAAATAGTTTTTGTGGAGATGTGCGGAGGACAGTACATGCATCTGATGGGCAAGCGCTGTTTGAGGTTCCTTTACAGGCGCGGTTATAAAAGTGAAACTATGAAGGGGTCAGGAGCCAGTTACTAGGGATGCACTGATCCAGCTTTTTCAGTTCCGATAACAATCCCGTTTTTTTTTGGCTTTAACTATCTGCCGATACACAATGTCAACCAATAGTGTAAGGACTGAAATAGCTTTTTTTTCATAATACATTTGGTCATTTTGTGGTATGGAACTGTATAACAAGTCACTACTTAACAACATAATGTGAATAAAAAGTCCAATATCATGAAACATTCTGGATCATCACCAGCCTCTAAATAAGTCTATGTCCAGCTAAATGCACAATCATGATATCAACTGAACCGATGGAGCCGATACCCGATCCAGCAAAATTTCCTGGATCAGCGCCGATATTCGATCCCAGTATCAGATCGGTGCATCCCTACTGGTTACACTGTGGGGCATTTTCTATAGTCTAGTAAACCTAGCTTCGTACATCATTAAAGAAGCAGGTGGATTGAAGATGACGTACATATTGTTTGTACTTGTATGGCATATAAAGGAGAATCCCGCACTCTCGTCACAAGGCAGACGCACCAGATGTCGTGGTGCTCAACCTCGTGCAGCAGGTGAACCTCACAAAATATATTTGGAAATTCATTCTGTCTTCTTCTTAGTTTACCTTTATTTTTCTTGTAATAAGACAGTTGTAATAAGCTAGGTGCTCATTTAACTGACAGTTTCGGCAGCAGGACTTCCGCCTTCGTCAGAGGTGATGTCTTGTGTTGTGACGTCTCTCTTATAGATTCTTACCAGACGTGGCCAGTTTGACAGATTTGTCAGACTGACTGTCTGCCCCAGGTCTGGTAGTCTCTGGAGAAGTGTGTCCCATGTGTGAGCCAAAGAAAAAGCTCCTTCGTCTCTGTTGATGGTCTTTGTGCCTCGCTTCCTGATCTCAATAGCCTCTCGTATCACAAATACAAACGATGGATAATTGAAACTGGAGTGGACCACCGAAACACAGTCAATCAGAGCGCTGCTTTTGAACTAAAATTCTCCACAAAGTGCTGCATTATTGTGTATTTTTCAAGGAAATGTTAGTTACAGCAATTTACCACCATCCCAGACCTAATAAACGTTACTCAGCGTGACTCAAACAAGCTATAAATGAATACAATAGGCTGCTTAGTCACATCACAAATACAAACGATGGATACGAGAGGCTACTGAGATCAGGAAGCGAGGCACAAAGACCATCAACAGAGACGAAGGAGCTTGTTCTTTGGCTCACACATGAGACTCAGCAGATGTCACCTCTGACAAAGACGGAAGTCCTGCCGCCGAAACTGTCAGGTTAATGAACACCTAGCTTATTACAACTCACAAAATAGTCGTAACAGAGTTGCATTGACGCAAAGACATAAGAAGAGAAACTGCAAAAAATGTCTTATGAGAATTCTTACTCTGGCCATGCCTCATGGAACTTGTAAAGAGGCAGCTTGGGCTTAAAATCAGGCCAAAACACCTAGTGTGCAGAAGGCTTTAGTAAACTAAAAAGCAGCCTTGACACAAGCTGTTAAACTGAAATGTACAGAATCTGATCTAAACAGCGCTTAAACAAACTCAAAATGAAATGGTGTTTTAACCAGAACAATACTTATTTAAGAAAATGAATAGGAAATTGTTCTAAAAAGACAAATTAGCCTAATCATTCTTCCCTAAATCTTTAGCTAAATCACACTTTTGTGGAGCTGGGAGGACAGGTGGCGTTACTGGCTTGTCTCCATGGAGATCAGGACTATGAATGATTATATTAGTCACTGTATTTAATGAACAGATGTTTTAGTGAACAATTGAGACTTTCTAATGATATTTTCATCAAAGTCTGAGAGATTGGAGTGACTGAAGTCTTCTGAATAGAAAACATTTAGACCATTTTCAGAGGCATGTCCCACCAGGAGGAGACTACACAGAGAGAGAAATCTGGGAGTCCATACAATACTTTTTTACTTTTTTAACATTTTGATTTAATAACACCACTTTTTCTGTCTGTAAAGTCCAGAAAACTATACAATTATTTGATTATATTGTATAATTCATTAGTTGTGGCACATTCAAGACAAAGCAATACATCTTGCTCTCCATTTAAAGAGTGCGCCTTTACATTTTTTATGCACTATTATAAAATACTATTCATCTATTTCATCTTACTATTGGAAAACTGTGATCACATCAGAGGCTTTGAACATGTTAACAAGTTCAGGTCCATGATTGACGCTTTTGAGAAATGACTTTACTTTTTAGACTGTAAATATTAATGGTGGGGTGGCTGATTTTTACACAACAAGCACCATTTAGGTTTTGAAAAAAGACAACTTTCTCTCCTAACACTCCCTGTACACTGACTGCGAGGAGAGTTTGGTCCCAGACGTGTCCGAGTTTCTTGCGAAGGGCTTTGTACACCAGCTCCAGTCCACTGCGATCCGTATAACTTGGGTCTGGTCACCACTCCCCTCGTCTGGTGCGTCAGACCTCTGTGATTTCCGACAAAAACAGACTCTCTACAGATTCTTTCCACACACTATTCTTTCCGCACACTCACCGACTAGGGATGTCAAGATTATTAGGTTAATCAATAATTGTGATTATTCAAGCCACAATATAATCGTAAGAACAAAAGAATAATAATCGTGACTAGCTCAGAAGCAACATTTCATATTTTAGTTCACATTGTAGATACAGAAATACAAAATATCAGTTCTGTTTTGACATTGACCAGGTTTATAAGTAAAAAAAGTGATATTTAATTAGCACAGATGTTATTTATGATCTAACATCCCAGATAAATAAATGTTGTTTTTATTTTTTATTAGCGTGAAAAGTATAATTGAGATTTTATGAGACTTGTTATGGATACAAAAATTCAAATATTGGAAAAAATCAATTTGCAGCACCAGAAAGTTTATTAATGAATATTATTTTTGGCTAAAAATGAAACAAACTCAGACCATCTCTAATAATGGCCATTTTAAAAGCTAAATTTTGGCTTCAATAAAGAATAGTTTTAGTGTTTTACAATAGTAAAACTAAAGCGTCTAAAGTTTTGTTTTTTAGTCACAATTAAGTTTTTATACTCAACAAAAATATAAACGCAACACTTTTGTTTTTGCTCCCATTTTTCATGAGATGGACTTGAAGATCTAAAATTCATTCCAGATACACAATATTACCATATCTCTCAAACACTGTTCACAAATCTGTCTAAATGTGTGATAGTGAGCACTTCTGCTTTGCTGAGATAATCCATCCCACCTCACAGGTGTGCCACATCAAGATGCTGATCTGGCATCATGATTAGTGCACTGGTGTACCTTATACTGCCCACAATAAAAGGCCACCCTGAAAAGTGCAGTTTTTTCTCACGGCAAAATGCCACAGATGCCACAAGCATTGAGGGAGCGTGCAATTGGCATGCTGACAGCAGGAATGTCAACCAGATCTGTTGCTCGTGCATTGAATGTTCATTTCTCCACCATAAGCCGTCTCCAAAGGCGTTTCAGAGAATATGAAAATGTCCCAGTTCTTGCATGGCCAGCATACTCACCGGACATGTCACCCATTGAACATGTTTGGGATGTGCTTGACCGGCGTATACGACAGCGTGCACCAGTTCCCACTAATATCCAGCAACTTCGCACAGCCATTGAAGAGGAGTGGACCAACATTCCACAGGCCACAATAGACAATCTGATAAACTCTATGCGAAGAAGATGTGTTGCACGCACCTGTGCACTAATCATGATGTCAGATCAGCATCTTGATGTGGCACACCTGTGAGGTAGGATGGATTATCTCAGCAAAGCAGAAGTGCTCACTATCACACATTTAGACAGATTTGTGAACAGTGTTTGAGAGAAATGGTAATATTGTGTATCTGGAATGAATTTTAGATCTTTAAGTCCATCTCATGAAAAATGGGAGCAAAAACAAAAGTGTTGCGTTTATATTTTTGTTGAGTATATATTCACAAGATCTGATATCAAAAAAGTGGTCACGAACTTGTGGAAAATTGACGACATGCTAGACAATGAATGAAAGAAAATGATGTTGTTGTTTGATCATGACAACAGTAATCGTGAACAATCGCTAAATCGTGATATGTAGTCTCACAATAATCGTAACGCTTACATTTGATATCGTGACATCCCTATCACCGACTTCTGTGTACAAGGGCACATTGGTTTTAAGCACTTTCAGTCTTACAGGAGTCGCGGAAGTCCTTCTACCACCATCCCAGACCTAATAAAAGTTACTCAACGTGACTCAATCAAGCTATAAATGAACACAATAGGCGACTCTGTGAAGTCAAGGTGAGTCTTACCTCTTTCATAAAGCTAATCATGTCAAGGTGAGAAGAGAAACAATGCATTTAAAGTAGATTCCCACATTTAGCTCAAAGCAGACTGATGTCTTGCTAAATAACACTGGAAGCTGAGTAGATGGTTCAAACCTCTTTAAAATGAACTTGAACATACCAGTTGTAACAGTAACGTAGCCCACAAGCAGGACTGTATGCAAGATTTTGAAAATACCGAAGTCCAAACTTTTTTGATCTAGCCTAGCATAGCCTAATTTAAACTGGCAATCATCCTGTTGTAGCTTTTACATTGGCAATCAATCAAATCTTTATCAAATTGTTTCTCAGTTGTCAAATTATTCCGGTAAAACTTGAACGTGAATTGATTTAAAGCTACTCTATCAATTAAATGGTGTAAATTCATGTAATTTGGGCCAATTTTAAACTAAGAAGAAGCTCAGTTTTCATTCAGAACCCACATTTCAGCAAATTGCGAAGAGTGGGTCTGGTCACCACGCCCTCGGCCAATCAGATTAGTTTGTTTGCATGACACACATGAAACAAAGGAGCTGATTGGTCGTCTGTCATTTCGACCAAAATCTAACTTCAGTCACCTCACATTCAAATCGTTTTTTTCTTTTTGATTCTGCAGAAATCCACAACGTTTTTCACGAATTCCACGTGATATTTCTCCATGCATTTTTTTGTCGTAAGCCGCCATGTTGGTTTTCATACGGTAGACGAAGCGGCTAATTAATATGTCCATCACACCCACTGAAAATCGAAAGATCTGGATATTCATTTCCAGGCAAAAGTTTTCACACTCTCTAAACCTAGAACTAAGACACGGACAACGTTGTGATCAATTCTTGTCTTTATCGAAATCCAATCCAAAATTATCTATAAAGTTCTTTAAAAACAACAAGGTGCTGTACAAAATACAATTTAAAAAAACAGACCATCATTTATTTAACAGCTTTATCTTGATATTGTTGGTCTTCATGTTTTGAAAACTACTTTTACAAATAATAATCATTTGCTGCCGTCTTTATAGCCACAAAAACTATAGGTCCAGACTTCGCAGACCTCAATGCTGCGTACGGCCATGCCTACTACTACAAGTACACAAATAATAATAGGCTTGTAGTGCTTGCTTTGTGGATGCTGACACGGTGTAACAGAGCCTAATGACAAGCGACCGCAACATGAGTGTGCAGCGTCTCCTAAACAAAACAACAAGTAATTATGCCATGTTCAAAGTGCAAATGTCTCAAGACTATTTCAGAATATTATCCTCTCTCTATTGTTATTTTGATTTACACATGTCGGTAAGATTACAATTGTGAAAAGAGCAGTGGCCGAGAAACATATGTAACTACGCAGACACGGGGAGAACGTACAAACTCAACGAACGCAGCCACAGACCGGTCATTTTCAAAACAGACCAGTAAAATTCAACCAAAATCACAATTTCTTCATTTAACGAACAATTTAAAGTGTAATGGACAATAATTACAATAATAAATCAGAGCTGTCACTAAGGGTTGGGCGATATGGCAAAAAATTATCACCACGATTTTTCTGGAGACAGATCATGATTTCATTTTTATCACAATTCTTGTAGACTATATCTTTTTGGCTTTGAGGTAAATACTGTGCACCCATCTGCTTCTTCTAAAAGTTCCTACTTGGTTTAATCCAGCTGTCACTCACTCCGAGCAGAACAAAGACCGACCAGTGTTTCCAGATTTTCAGAGAAAAATGCGACAAAGCCACCCCATTTTTTCCAAAACAAGGGAAAAAAAATTAGCGCTTATGAACAGACTTATAAGTTACAATCAATAATCACGCTTCCTCGATTACACAATTTTTGTTAACGATTACAACAATAATCGTAATTGAAACTGAAATTCGATTCATTGCACAGCCCTATTAAAACATTGTGTGATAATTACAAATTTGGCCTTTCTAACACTAAAAGCAGCTTTGAAAATCTGCTAAAATCCATGTTTCATCCATAACTAGATATATTTTTGTAAATCAAATTTGAAAATTCACCTGGAACTTGACTTGAAGCCGCAACACAAAACCTCGACACATGAGCTTCAACATTCATAAGACTATTAGTAACAGACGCCCAAATTTGTTAGAAAGAAACAAACTAGGCAACTCTGAGGCTAAGAGAAGTAGGTTGGAAATAATTGTCTGTATTTTAACAAACAACTGCATTAAATAGAGAAATGGGAAATCATGATTTGATGATTTTATTAAAAAAAAGGAGATTGTCACAACAGTGATTTGATTTTTAACACAATATTGCAACACAATATTGCCCAGACAGACCTAGTTGCCAGATTTACAGAAAGCACCGGGCAACCTAGCCTTTGAAATAAATCCAAAACAAGCAACATCAAAAGTAAACAAAAATACTCACTTAAAGATGGAGTACCTGATTTTTTAATGTTAATTTGAAAACTTTGTAGTTAACGCACATTGTGACAAAATCTCATTGCTGTGTGCTTTCTTAATCCAATTATAAAGCATTTTAGTTCTAATAATGAGCTAAAAGGAGCATTCTGATTAGCTGAGCTTGGGTGGTTCACTTCAATTTCACTTTGCTGTTTGTAAAAAACTATTTTTAAGCTGTAGTTTCATGTGCTGAAGGATATGTGAGTGCTAGGAAGGAGTTGGACAGATATACTGTATATTCCTACTTCGGTGAAAATCGAGTACCACCGCTTTAAAGGTGGGGTACTTGATTTTGACACACCAAAAAGTCTTCTTCTTCTCACAATTCCTTCGACACATGCTTTATATCGACATTTTTGGTTGAAGTTACAACATAAACAACTCTTTTTACCAACAGCAAAGTGAAACTGGAGTGGACCACGCAAGCACAGCCAATCAGAACGCTCCTTTCAGCTCCTGACGAAATATAAATACTTTATTATTCAATTCGTACAGTGAACAATGATCTAAAAGTGCTGCATTTATCATATACTTTTAGCTGAAAACACACACGTTTACTTACATACAACAAAAAAAGTTAGGTACTGCAGCTTTAATTAAACATCATGTGTCAATATTGGATCTGGTTTTGAGTATCAAACTTGAAAAACACAACAAAAATCACACACTATGACGTGAAAGTGCCACTCAGAACTTGAAGTATGCCCAAAAATCTTTAACTTTGCAAGTCACGTTCCAAAAAGCTCATTGTATAATATATTTTGTCTACTAAATGTCTTGATTTGGTCATATTTGTGGAGGTGGTGTGTCACGAAATGTGCTATGACTCAAAACAGCATTGAGAAACACTGGTTTACTTTAAATAAATGTCATTATCTTCCTCTATTTACACCGGCAGAGTATAAAATGATCAAAAATGAGACTACTGGGACATGTCTTGCGTAACACTGGGCAAATGAATGGCTCTCGCGTAATAGGGACATCTGGTCTGCTTGTATGTTATGGGTTTATTAGATATAATGCAGGACTAATAGAACCAGGAAATAGCACTAACATAATATTAACGTGTGGAAGTCGTAGGTACGGCAGGGAAATGGACAAAAATGAAAATCTGGATAGAAAACGATATTCTGTCAGTTCAACGTAACTGTTTTAAAACCTGTCTTCAAATGGGTTAACAACCTTACATATGCCAAAGAGTTTACTAATGATTAAACAACGCAATGTTTATCACAATTTGAGCATGTTTATTTCAAGATCAAAACCCTTTTCCATAAATTTAAGTTAGTGTGTATTTTTCATAAACTAAGATATTTAAGTCATCTATTACAATGTACACAACTTCACATATACATTTTTTTTACTGTTAGTTCTTTTGTTGTACTCGATATTCAAAAGCAACATTCACAATATTATCTAAAATTCGATATGTTGCCCAGCTCTAGTCATGCAATACCTTTGTCTCAGTCCTGATTTTAATAAGTAGCCCAGTCTCCGGAGAAAACTTAGATATATAACAATAAAATCTCAAAAATGTGCATTTTGTTCGTCTTCATGCCATCAATGTTATGAAAAGCCAAAACATAAAATAGCCACGTGGCGACATTTTCTTTGGGTTTGATGGGTAAATCTTAACCTAACCCAAGCTCCAGCCCTAAACTTACCCATTTTAGTAACTTGAAGCCTAAACTTACCAGTTGAACCCAAAGAAAATGTCGCCACATAGCTTCAACCAAAATACATGGTTATTTTAGGTTTTGGCTTATCGCAACATATCGTAGCCTATTTATTGTACGTTTTTGACATTTCATTGTTTGATCTACGTTTTCTCTGGAGACTGTGTAAACTTGAGCTATGGGTAATTTTGTGATAAATTGTGATCTCCAATCTGTGATAATCTTGTATCTTGTTGTCAAGAAGTTGTTATATACACAAGTTCTCAATTTAATACCATTTTTCCTAAACCTTTCTCCTATTGGTCAGGAGGACCATTTTCTACATGAGTTGAGCATTGCTATAACTTTGGACAACCATTGCTATGCCAGCTTTTCAAATTTAGGGAGGTGCATTTGTACTGCAAACACACGAATTGCAAAACTGTGTGGATATGAGTCGTGATAAAATCTGAATAAGAATATGGCTTCAAGAACAATCGCAGAACCCTATTGTCAACACAAAATAGTAGTTTTGTCATTAATGAAGGACAAACATGACTTGCACTGTTCTTGTCTTTTATACGCTCTTGAGATTGTAAGTACGTGTAATTAAGCACACATAACCTTCTTGTGCTTCCCACATCAGGAATAGAGTTAGAGCTTGGTACATAGTCAAAACAAACCCATCTTGCCTGATATGCAAATACTGCAAAAGTACTCAAAGCAGTCGATGATTTATGGACTTCAAAACAGAGCAGACAATCTACGACATCTACCTATGACATCACCCATTTGGGAAATTCAAAACAACGCTTTCTGAGGCTCAGAAAGATAAGAACAGTGACTCAAAACCAACTCTTGCTGTGTTTTTAGTGAGGAAGAAATATGAGAACTGAAAATTCTGAAAAATCGCAAAAGCATTCATCAGGAGGCTTACTTTTGTTCTGAAACTGGAATTTATTTTAAGCTTTTTTGTAGTTTATTGACAATTAAAATTCAATTAAATCTGGCTTTCATTTTTTACGATTATTAATAATGCCTTTAAAAACACAGTATTACCATGCACTCACAATGTCTTTTACAATCTTATCGTAACTTGCAATAGTCACATTTTAACTAGCCGAGCAACTTAGTGCACTGTTTTGATTCTGTTTTCCCGCTAATTTACAATGTTTACAGTGACATGAATTGATTTTTGACTCCTTTTGAGCCAACTGTACCCACCTGGACTACCGCAGTCCGCGCACGTCTCGTTCCCGGGTCTGGTGAACACGTCCTGGAGGAGCTTCTTGTTGTCATTCGCCTCCGTTTCTCCCGCCATGTCGATCCAATTGTGTTTGTGTGTGTCCACCGGGGATCCTCCTAGCCGCTGCCGTTTCTTGAATTACCTCACCGGGGAAAAAACGAAGTAGGTTTACGCAGCAGCAGAAGAGAAGGAGGACGCACCGACTGAATCAAACCAACACGCGCACCTGTCTTTCTGTCTGTGTCCTGTCACCTGCTGCTGCCGTGGGGGAAAAATCCGATTCCGAGTGACAAGGCGAGGACGTGTCTCAGCCCCGTAGTGCGATTACCGCGGACTGGCTGCATAATAATGAAGCGGTGCGACGTGTGTGCGCCTCGTTCTGCCGCCAGCCAGCCCCGGACTCTTGTGTTTTTGTAACGTGCCGCGGCTGAGAGGAGGGAAAACGAAAGGAAAATGGCGGAATCTGGTGGTGGGCGAGGAAAGTGCAGCTAGCTAAAGGAGTAAATGTTTCACAAGTTCCCACGTTTATTTTAAAATGTTGTGGTGTAAATGTGGTGTGTTGGATGTATCTGTATGTGTGTGGTACTTGAAGCCATCTGGGTTTCAAATGAAATCAAACTTTATTTACAAAGTGCTTTACAATGTATTAAAAACCGTCTCGTCCAACATTTAGACAACTCACCCACAATCACATCAACAGACAGGACCAAAAATCAGACTCCAACCTTCTCCCCAACACCACCCACATGCTAAAATACATTTGCTTTCATTGCAATATGTTCAATTGTCATAGGCTGGGTAGAGATGAACTATGAGAGAAAGTTTTGATTTTGTATTTTCGCTAGAGATAGACCGAAATGTAGTCATGTTTTGGTCCTCTTCATGGCAAAGCATGCTATTAAACTGCCTTAACATTGTTTTAGATATGATTTTTTCATTAGTTTTAAACTGTGTTGAGCTCTAATTTAGGCCTAATACAGTCCGGGTTTTGATTTGGTAATACATATACAGAATTAGAGCCTTGAATGACGTGCATGATTGCTGCTTTGGCATTTTTACACAACAAATACAATTTTAAATCTGACAAATTCCTCTCATAAATCCTTTGACACGTGGTTAATATCAAATTGCATTGATCTTGATTGCAATTACAGCTGCATTTATCATAGACTTTTTAGTAGAAAACATAAAGTTGAATAATTTAAGGCAAGGCAAAGCAATTCAAAGTGCTTTACAAGGCAGGAAAATGCATAAAAATTACAATACAACATTATTAAAATATATATGTAAATAATCGGCATAAAATTTACTCTAAAAGTAAAGTAAAGAAATAAAGAGTGCAGACAAAGTATTTCAGTCATATGCACAGATAAATAGAAATGTTTTGAGCCTAGATTTAAACATTGTCACATTCAAACATTGTTACAACTAGAAAAGTTAGTTACTCCAACATTATATGGTACTACTTAGTGCAAAAAGCTCGAGAACCACTGTTCAAGTTAAATATAATCAAATCAACAAATTTTGTCATTCAAATTGTAGTTGATAAGACACTTTTTGTCATAGTTCTCAAATAAACGAGAATGTTTATTTTGGTTGCATAACATCTGATTTACATTTGTAAATTTATTCTCATTTATTTCACAGAATAGTAAACAAACTCATCTACAACACCAAACAATAGCATTTTCATCCTTGTTAGGTTTAGGCTCAGTTCTGATCAAATTAGAAATAATTATATTCATTTTCATGGCGATTATTTATTTATTTATTTATTGCTGCGACAAGTACAACTGCAGAAGTAATAAATATTCCGGATAAAAATAACAACTGAACTTAATACTTACGTTATAATTAAACTTTTAGTATTGTTTTGTTTCTAGTTTAGAAATGCAGTTGCATATAATTTAACACTATAGCGTAACCAACCAAATAAAAAAATAAGAAATGATTTATTTATTTTTTTACACAATGCTAAGCATTTCCTTGAATTGTATTGGTAAAAATTCGAATAAAATGTAAATAATGCAGTAGTGTATCGTAAAAACATGGAAGTATAATTATAACATATAATATAATACATCCATGCGTAAAAATCGTTAAACACACTCTTATCTGTGATCGTTTGTTTTGTCTGGCTTCCTTTCTTTTCGACTGCTCTGGTCTGAATTACCAAAACAATACGTCATCATTACGCGACCACGTTGACGTTGCTGGTTGAAGATAGGTCACAAAAAACTGCAAGAAATTGGAAATTACGAAATAGGGAATTTTAAACTGCAATAATCATGTCTACGGCTATGAATTTCGGAACAAAAAGCTTCAAACCTCGAGCACCTGACAAAGGATCGTTTCCTTTAGATCATTTTGGTAAGAAAACACCTGAAAGTGGACTGAATTTGGACGAGGATATTCAGAGCTGCAGTGACACTTCTAAAGTTGCTCGATTGCCATGATCAAAAAGTCTACTACTACATTCAGTTAACGGTATTAGCGTTAGTTTTGTAGTATTTAATATGGCATGACAAACTGAGAGAAATCATTCATCATCATAAATAACTAAATAATTAATAAATAAATACAGACAATATATTTTGTACATTAAATCCTGAAGCGTGATATTAAAACTTGCACCCGGGAGTCTATTTTTTAATTTATTATAATTTTATTTTTTTGTTAAATTTAAAAAATAAACTTCTGTGTGCAACTTTTAATCGACTAATTGTTTACGAGGATTAAATCAAACAAATAATTGCTTTATTGTTAATTGCTAAAATAACAGTAAGTTGCAGCTCTACTTTTTATGGACACCAACTTTGCTTTTAATCGGCGAGTTTTAACATAAAAATGACATTACTAATAACGATGCTTAATTACCTTAATAAAGCATTAACAAATATTTAGTTATTCATAAAAAAAATATGAATTAATGGATGAAAACGTCTATGAAAGCTTTGTAAATAAAGAATTTTGGATTAGGGGTAATTATTTATTTATTATTTTAATTATTAGGGGTAATAATTAATAATTACTAAGGCCAATTAAGGTGAAGTTTAGTTTTTACAATGTTACCAAAAAAGCAAATATCTTCCTCCAAAGTCTGAACTCTGCTACTGACAAATTTGCACAATACATTTTGAATACAGCCTTGTCTTGTGGTTAAATCTACAGGCCTGCAAATGTGACATATTTGTAACAACTGCTTAAGCGTGTGCACATGTGTGGTTTGTTTCAGGTGAATGTAAAGCGTTCAAGGAGAAGTTCATGAAGTGCCTGAATGAAAACAAGTTTGACAACTCCATGTGCAGACTACAGTCCAAAGACTATCTGGAGTGCAGGATGGAACGGTAAGAAGAGTCACTGCAAAAAAATAGCATTTCATTTGACTTCAACAGGTTGCAATGGTGTTCTAGAATTTGTTTTTGAAATAGTTTTCTCAACCTTATTTGCTTTGAATTGGCTCCAAGTGTACTAATCTCATAATACTATTCTTCTGGCTTCATTTTTTTTTTTAATATAAAATCAGGGCAGCACATCATAGCCAGAAAATTGCATCATGATATAAAAGAAAAACATTTGTGATACAGAAATAGATGCAGTAGACAACATATCTAAGGTGCCTTAGTGGTGCCATTTACTTCTTTGTTTTGTGTAAGTTTCTCCTCACATTGTATTTTATTGTTTTTGCCTTTACAGTGTGGTTACAGTGGTGGGCAAGTTACTATAAATTTGTAATACGTTATATAGAAGTACACTACTTTTGAGTTACTTTTGAGCTAATTACACATTTGTTAAGATATTTACTCTTGACTTGATTAATTTACAGAAATGTGATGTCTCACCCTTTGTTTCCATAATATTTTATTAACCTTTAAGTCAACAGACTTAAGATTCTTCTACAACAGTAGTGTTTTAATCCTGAATTGACCTTTTCAATAGAATATCAATGAAGTAATTTTATATAAAACTTAAATTAGAATGTAGCTAGTAATATTATTAAAGGTAATGAGTTACACTACTGAAAAGGAGGATATATTACAGTAGTTACTTTTGCAATGAGTTACTTTCAACACTGAGTGTGAGGTACAGCTTATTGTCCCCTCAGGGAAATTTGAAAACCCTGACAACAAATCTGCAATCTGTCAGTTATCGTAAACTTTTACAAGTAAATTCAACTCATCAAGACCAAATATTTGCTTCTGTCTTGTATTACAATACTTTGTAAAATCGATATCTGGATATTTTTTTGGCATATCTCGATTACAATAGAGATATGCCAAAAAAAAACAACACATTTTGGTAGATGAAGACGTCTCTAAATGACACAATCTGACTATACCAATGAATGAAAATAAACTCAATAGTTTTTAGTTTTCTTCAAACCAACATTCATGATATTATCTAAAACTCGATATATTGCCCAGCTCTAACTGTGTGTGTTTTCTTCAGTCAGCTGATGACCAAAGAGCCTTTGGAGAAACTTGGATTTAAAGACCTCCTGGATCCTCCTTCTACAACACAACAGAATACAAAGTCCTAGCTGCAGCTTCTTTTAATAATTAAACAAAATTCAACGAACGAACTTTGAAAAGACTACTACTTATGGAAAATCTATGAGCAATGTGTGTAAATACTATTGTAAATGTAAGAAGAGCCAACTATGGCATATAAATAAATGTTTTGTAAGAAAATACATGAGATTTAATGTGTTTTAATGCAATTCAAAGTAAGTCTTTTTTTGTTTTTATTGTACAACGAATAGCAATGAAACAGAATTTGGATCATACAGTATTTCACAGGAGTTGGAAATTTATACATTTGGAAAGATTGAAACATAAACAACACTTTTCAGTAACTTGTTCTCAGAAACAACAATATAATATTTACATAAGAAGTAAAGTCATTTATGGGACACACAGGGGCACTTTTACAACACATGGCTTTAAATTATTGGGAGAACGTTCACACTTCACACAGAAACAAGAACAGATTGAGTTTTGTTGAATTGTTTTGATTTACAGTCATATTTGGTCCCATGATTTGACACTGGTAAAAACGAGGATACGGCGAGTTACTGTAGGTAAAAGGGTAAAATGTTTTTTAAAAAAGCGATCTAACGGGAGGAGTTGGAACTGGAGCGTGACCGGTGACGTCTGCGGCCGGGAGAGCGGGACCTGCGGCGGATGGGAGAGCGTCGCCGTGGTGACCGTGACCTGCAAAAGAGAAGACACATTATGCAACGAGACAAGAACACATTGACCAGGATGGGAAAATGGTTATTACACTGGCACAAATAAGAACATATTATGGGAGCTTAATATGATATATTCAGTGACATTTTTTTTTTTACAGACCTTCTAAAAATGAATAGTAATTTTCTCTATAATTTCTTAAATGGCCTCCACACAACATTGTCATATGCAGCTACAGTTCAAAATGTTACTTAGTTCTGTTATTGGTTATTGGTAGTGCATTAAGAGGACAAAAACAAGTGCTGTCCTGGTAAAAGCTATATATACCTAGTGTAATTTCAACTAAAAACCAAGGGGCTTCATTCATGACACGTTCTTTTGAACAGATTTGTTCTTAAGGGCTTCTTACAAACATTTTTGGCATTCACAGTTAGTCTGTAAGAACAAAAAACACTCAGGAGCACTCGTAAGAACAAAAAAACCTGCTGTTTCAGAATTTATTTCATATATAATTCAGTCAAAAACTAATTCCTAAATTATTGGTGGTTAGGTATTTTTTTTTTTTTGCAAATTATTGTATATAAAATAATTTTAGAAAGAAAAAAGTGTTCAGTTATGCAAAAAAAAAGAGACTCCTTTAATAAACCTGCAGCAGCCTGTCCCAGACCCAGAGCCTCTGTGTTCTAACCCCCACAGGACTCAGGACCCTGTGTCCCCCCCCAGGACCAGAGTGCACTGTGCACCCCTGCTACATCCGCCCCCTCTCCCGCGCCTTTACACGCTTGTTGTATCGCGACGTGAAACACGATATAAATGGCAAAATCCCAGCGTTGTTTCAATCCATCTTTGACTTGAATGAGTGTGTTCATGTGTGTTTGGTCTCGGGCTGGGTATTGCCAAGAGCCTTCTGATACAGAAGTCACGATATAATACGTATTCCGATACACTTAATCCCAATATAATTTCTTCAATATGTGACATATCAATAAATACTTTAGGAAAAAAAAATCTACTAAGTAGGTATTTTTAATAATGCAGATAATTTCCTCTTCGCTACGAGAGAGAAGTGCTCTGGCAGAAGTCCTGCAGCTGGCCCAAAGGAAGTAGCTTCCTTATTACATTATTCATTTTAATGTAAATAACCATTTGTAGCAGGAGTTTGGTGAGTTTGGTTTCTTATGAACTCGTCGTGAATCTGACGTAGAGTTTTTGCAGCAGCTTCTTAAAATTGAAGTTGCGCACAATTTTTAAGAACACTTTCACGAATGAGGCCCAATGATCTTAACATCTTAAGTAATCTAACCCTGTACCTGCGTCTCATGCGGGGCGGGGTGCGTCTCCACATGGGCGGGGGAGGAGGCAGTCTGCGAGGAGGAGGGACAGTCTCCGAGGGGGAGGCCGGACCAGAGGGGTCAGGACTGCGGTCACTGTGATCTCCTGACCGTCAATCTGACCTGGAAACACAAACAGGATTATAGAAGTCATCTACAGTTTTCTGTGTGTGTTGCACTTTGTGGATGTTCATGAGCAAGTTTTACATCCACTACAACCACTTGCAATAGTCATATATAGTTAAAATCTACTCTACCCACTGAAATAAATACATGATTATGCATCAAAACAGGACAAAGCCAAACCAAACCCAGTCAATCCACGACCAGACTTGAATCAGAGCAGCAGTGGGACTATAAGGTGGTTAAAACCTTATAAGCAAGCAGCAGCTATAAGGTTTTAACCATTTAAATAGCATAACAAAATCTGGTTCAAATGATGCATAGTACAGTAAGCTACTGAAAAACAGCTTAGTTTGCTGCATTTGGCCATTTTCTCTACATACAAGTTAATTCAGTGGGTTTCTCTTGGTGGAAAAAAAATATTTTTTTCTAACAGTTTCACATAATTTATGGCAGTAATAGGCCAGATGGAAGGCAAGAGGCAGTTTTTCAAATTAATAACATTGTACAAAACAAATTTCACAAAAATAAAAAGTGGTGATTTCAGAGTGACTAGACTCATTAAACTACAATTAAAAATATTTCTTTTAGATTCCTTCCACCTCAATGAAATAACTTTGAACCTGTAGAATGTTGTAAAGTCATGTAAAACCACCATATTGGGAAATATCTGACCTCCCAGTTGTCTGGAACGCAGCATTAAAAATAACTACTAAAAAAAGCAGAACTAAGCAACTTCAGTGCTAGGGCTCCCCCTACAGCTCTCTCGTGTAATTACACTAGCATAGTCAATCGAAACTCATTGATTTTCTCATTTTTGCATAACTTTAGGATTGAAATAAGGCAGCAAAAAAAACATTTTAGCACATTTTACACTTCGGGGTGGGCGTGGGGCCGAAACAAAGAAGTTGCAGTTGCTGCATTTACAAATGGAAGCAGCTGAGAGAGATGATAGATGCTTCAAATGCCCCAAAATACACATGTAACCATCATCACTAGGGATGGGACGAGACAAGCCACGAGATTGGGTCTACGAGATCAAGACCAGACTTTAAAATCATTTGCATTATTTGTTTCAATTTAGAATTTTAACAAAGCAAATTACAAAATTAAGTTATTATTATTAGAAGAAGAAAGAACACGTTTGTCCTACTTTTTACCAGGTTATCGATGCAGTGAGGTCTCCTTGTGGATCCATTTTAAATTATGTTTAAATGTGAAAAACATCGCGCTGTTCCCGCGCCTGCAACCTGCATATATTTGACTGCATTTTTTTTTTTTTTACGTTTAGGGCTAATTATCTCTGCCCATATTTGTTCCATCAATACGAAATAAAAACCAACAGAGTTTAGACTGTTTTCTGTACGATTATGTGCTCTGCAAGTCTATATGTGAAGGAGGCTTTAACTACAGCTGCTCAAAGATACCCAAATGAATCCTTTATGAATATTCCCAAGACCGCGAGACCGTTCTTTACGTAGTATCGTGACAAGTTGATCACAAAGACTTACAAAGACATTTAACAAGGTAAAAATGTTACTTAGTTCTGCTTTAAAGTACTCACACATTGATCAAGGACTAGATTTTAGATTTGCTGTATTGCTGTCTTGTATGTTGTGAATGCTTGTAAATGTGTTCTTACCTCCGTCCATGTGTTTGAGGGCCTTCTCCGCCTCCTCCGCGTTCTCAAACTCCACATAAGCGTAGCCCTTGGACAGGTGAGGGTGCATCCGGTTCATGGGCATCTCGATGTGCTTGATTTTTCCGTAGGTGGAGAAGATCTCTTGGATGTGCTCCTGGAAAACACCATAATGCTTAACACAAAAACTACTCTTCTTTACAAGCTGCTGCAGAAGTGGGCGGGCTACCTTGACCACGTTCCTCGTCAGTCGGCCCAGGGACAGTTTGGTGGGTTTGGGGGTGGGGCTTCTTCGTCGCCTCTCACGCTCATCTTTCTTTGTAGATTTAGACCTGAGATTATAAGGAGATTGTAATGAGAAGATACAACCTAGCTCAGAGGTGAAAGTTGACAAGTATTTTGGGGTTGTGTGATGAAATTTAACACACGGAAGGGGAAGTTGTTGGTTTAAAACTTTGTATTTGTACATAGTTAATTGTGGACATTGTAGTCTTTTGGGTGGCAAAAATGTTACTTGTGGACTAATTATTGTATTTAGATCATACAGATTTCGATAAGCCAGAGGCAAAAATGAGAAGTAATTGCGTTACTTAACTGAAGAGTTTAATTTGCATTTTTAAACATTTTATTTGTTGTACTTTTTTGAATAGATAATTGTTTTTAGCATGTAGTCTTTTGAGAGCACATTAGGTCATGAGCTGATAAATGTCAAATCTTTTGGAAACCTTTTGCCACGCCCTTGTTTTAGTCGACTAATCAATCGACAGAGATGATCTTTAATTGGCCAAGAATTTCTTCGGTCAACTCCAGCCTGACTGCTTTGCATAATTCACAACAGCATTTGTAAAAATGATTTAGAAATCAGTAAAAACAAGCTTTGAGATGTAAATTTTGTATATGAAAATTGGGCAACTGTGTAACTTTCTGGAGGTGAAAAGTCATCTACACAATTCAGTAGAAATAGAAAGTTAAAATTATACTTTGGGACTTTCTGAATAGAGATAAATACATTTACGCTAAAAATGAAAAAAAAAAAAAGCTAAAGGAACAGCTTTACTGCGGAAACAAACATGTTCGGACCCTCCTCCAAGTAAAATATTTGACTATTTTGTGGCCATGTGAGCCCACTCAAAGTAAAAACACAGATTTTTATTAATTATTTAGTAAGACATCTAAATGACAAAAATGTGCATTTATTCAAGTTTATTTTAGCCAAAAAGTTGCGCAGTGCACCTTAAGTCAGTGTTACTAGTAAACACAAATTAGATGAGTAAATGTTACCTTATTCTGAAAATTCTACAAATGAAATTTGCCTATAGAACTAGATATTTATGTGATTATCTCAAGAACAGTAGCATTTTTTGCTCTTTTCAAATGAGAAAATGCTTGTCCTTTTCTATTTTTAGCAAAACTACATTTTTATGATCGTTTAATTGGCTAATCTTATTTTAAGGCAGTAAAAAGTAAATTCAGTCAGTTACAATATCATGGTCTATTTTAGGCTATTTTTTCTCAGTAAAACTTAAAAACTATTTTGTCTGTAAATTCAGGCTACACTTCCAAGATGTTTCCAACACAACACTTTATCTGGATTGAAATGTGTAAAAATCTTGTATTCACGTGACTTTTGTATTCTAAAAACAACTAATCATTTAATTGAAAGAAAAATTGTCCAACTAATCGATTACCAAAATGATTGTTAGTTGCAGCGCTACTACAGAATAATGAATGAAAACAATTTTAGTAGAGATACATGTGATATCAACAGATTTGGCGCTTAGACCCCAACAGGGAACACGATCAAGATCAGAAAAGTTAAACCTGATGAAAAATGTAATTCTACAGAGAACTTTAAGATGAGAGCTGAGTTAAAGTAGGCTGAGTGTTGAGCCTGTGGTAAAGGAACAGCAGAGTCAGACAATAAGGTGAAGCAGATTGAGAGGGACTAGTAGTTTCCAAGGTTAAATGACCACTTTAGCTACACTTCAACACTGATACATTGCAGTGAAACAACAGCAGCGGCGGTGAATACAAACTAGCTTTAGAGGACATACTTTGAGCGTGAGCGTCGTCTGTTGTTGTGGCGCTGTCGGCTGGTGCTGGCGAGGACGATGAAGAGGAGGAGGAAGAAGAGCGCGAAGAGGACGATCCCGAGTGACTGGAGCCGGAGGAGCTGGAGCCGCTGGAGGAGCCTGAGCTGGAGCCCGAGCTGCTGCTGGAGCTGGAGCTGAAAGGGGAGGAGGGAATGCAGTTTAATATTAACATTTGTAAATATTATACATTGTTTGCATTTTTAAATGATAAAGTTTTTACTGTTAGCATAGGAAGAGAAACACATTTTTTTATGAACAAACTTTTGTTCTTTGGCCAAGTATTCTCTTAATTTGTCAAGTTTTTGTCAACGCCCTGTTCACTGACAGATCTTGAAATAAGATAAAAAATTAACAAAAACTGACGTTCTGTGGACTGAGTGAATTTAGTAATAGAGGCAAGCATGACGTTGAAGATAATGTGATTTCGATGAAGAATCTGGGATTAGCCTTAGTAAAAAAAAAATGATAAGCTCCTTTGTTTACATGAATTTGTTTGAAAAAAACAGCCAAAGAACTTTTAGTGCAGACAACATAAAGAAATAACAAATTTAAAACACTTGAATTTTGGAAATTGTGTGGTTAGCACAACAGCTGGTCATTTTCTCACAAAAATGCAATATGGCTACATTTGTTTTTTTTTCCCAAGAAATCACAACAAATATTGTACAATGAAATGAATATTGTGATATTATGAGAAGACTTGCATACTGTTATATTAAAAATACATAGAAAAAATAGAAAATCGGAGTGCACGGCAGCAGAGTGGTTAGAGCTCTGGCTTCCCAATAAGGAGGTCGTGGGTTCGACTCCCGGGATGAACCATATCAACATTTCACGATCTCTCTGGGTGGAGTTTGCATGTTCTCCCGTGTCACCGTGGGTTTTCTCCGGGTACTCCGGTTTCCTCCACCTCCAAAAACATGTATGTTTAGGTTAATTGGGCATCACTGTAAATTTCCCTTAGTGAGTGAATGAGAGAGTGAATGATTGTCTGTCTAACCTGCGGCAAGTTGGCCACTGTCCAGGGTGTTTCCCCGCCTAAGGCCAAAGTCACTGGGATAGGCTCCAGTCACCCGCGACCCCTAAACGGGACTAAGCGGTAGAAAATGAATGAAAATAGAAAATCCAGATAATAAAATGGACATTTTGAATTGTCATAAAATTGCAAATATGACTGCATTTTAGTGACATCACAACATTCTGTTATTTGATAATCTGATAATCAATGTTTGGCAGCTAAAATGAATAATAAAAGCTTTTTTTTTTTTACTGTAATGTAAAAGGTGAATAGGTCTAGTTACTGACAATTATCATAGTATTGTAAATGTGTAAAATTACATATTTTCTTATGACAGCACCACAGTATTCAAAGTTAACATACACAATTTTATAATTAATTCATAATTGGTGTGATAAGTTTAGCCTTAGCAACATTATTTACAAGTTTCTGATTTTTGTGACACCCCAAAAAGAATCACCTCTTCCTTTTTGTCAGCATCTAATGCATTGTGGGACATGTCAGACACAGTCCTGGCCCCTGACCTGCTGCTGCCGCTGGACGCTCCTCGCCGGTGCGGTTCTTGTCCCTTCTCTGTCTTTCTTATCACCTCCTTCTTTGCAGAGCCGGACTTTTCCTTTGGTCGTGTTTTACTCTTGTCATCCTCCTTTCTTTTTGTGGGAGAAGGCGCCTGGACATACAAATAATACAGTATGTGAATGGGAAATGGAACAGATGAGGGCACAAAAACACAACTAAGCCA